>JAQZBX010024657.1:0-30034 GCA_029593785.1 Cabassous unicinctus
GAGTAATAGTCCATTGTATGTATGTATGTACCACAATTTGTTTATTCATTTATCTGTTGATGGACATTTGGGTTGTTTCCAACTTTTGGCAATAGTGAATAATGCCACTATGAACATTGCTGTGCATATACCTGTTCATGTCCTGGCTTTCAATTTTTCTGGGTATTACTCAGTAGTGGGACTGCTGGATCATAAAGCAGTTCTATAGTTAGCTTCCTGAGGAACCGCCAAACTGTCTTCCACAATGGCTGGACCATTCTACATATCCACCAGCAGTGGGTAACGGTTCCCATTCCTCCACATCCTCTCCAACACTTGTAGTCCTCTGTTATTTTAATAGCCACCAGTCTAATGGGTGTAAGATGATATCTCATTGTGGTTTTGATTTGCATTTCCCTAATAACTAGTGATGTTGAATATTTTTCATGTGCTTTTTAGCCATTTGTATTTCTTCTTTGGAGAAGTGTTTATTCAAATCACTTGCCCATTTGTTAAATGGGGTGTTTGTCTTTATTTTTGAGGTGTAGAATTTCTTTATATATGCTGGATATTAGGCTCCTATCAGATATATGGTTACCAAATATTTTCTTCCATTGATTAGGCTGCCTTTTCACTTTCTTGATAGACTCCTTTGAGGTGCAAAAGTTTTTATTTGAGGAGATCCTATTTGTCTATTTTTTCTTTCATTGCTCATGGTTTGAGTGTAAAGTTCATGAAAACATTTCCTAATACAAGATCTTGTAGATGCTTCCCTACATTATCTTCTAGGAACTTTATAGTCTTGGCTCTTATATTTGTATGTTTGATCCTTCTTGAGTTAATTTTTGAAGAAGGTGTGAGGTGGTATTCCTCTCTCATTCTTTTGATATGGATATCCAAGTTTCCAAGCACCATTTGTTGAAGAGGCCATTCTCTCCCAGTTACGTGGGCTTGGTGGCCTTGTCAAATATCAGGTGACTGTACACATAGGGATCTATATCAGGACACTAAATTCGGTTCCATTGGTCAGTATGTCTATCCTTGTGCTAATATGATGCAGGTTTGACCACTGTAGAATTGCAGTATGTTTTAAAGTCAAGTAGTGTAATTTCTCCATTTTCAGTTTTCTTTTTCAATATATCTTTGGCTATTCAGGGCCCCTTGCCCTTCTAAATAAATTTCATAGTTAGCTTTTCCAATTCAGTAAAAAATGTTGTGGTAATTTTTATTGGGATTGCTTTAAATCTGTAAATCAGTTTGGGTGAGATAGACATCTTGATGTTTAGTCTTCCTGTGCATGTACAGGGTATATTCTTCCATTTATTTAGTTCTTTGATTTCCTTTAACAGTGTTTTTTAATTTTCTGCATATCAGTTGTTTTCATCTTTAGTTAAATTTATTCCTAGGTATTTGATTCTTTTAGTTGCTATTGTAGATGGGATTTTTTCCTTGATTTCCTCCTCAGATTGCTCATTACTGGTGTACAGAAATGCTACTGACTTTCGCACATTGATCCTACAACCTGCCACTTTACTGAATCATTTATAAGCTCTAGAAGCTGGTTGTAGATATCTCAGGGCTTTTGAGGTATAGGATCATGTCACCTGCAAATAGTGAAATTTTTACTTCTTGCTTCCCAATTTGGATGCCTGTTATATCTTTTTCTTGCCTTACTGCTTGAACAAGTACTTCTAACACAATGCTAAATAGGAGAGGTGAAAGTTGGCATGCTTGTCTTGTTTCTGATTTTAGAGGGAAAGCTTTTAGGATTTCACCGTTGAATATGATGTTAACTGTAGGTTTTTCTTATATACCCTTTATCATGTTGAGGAAGTTTCCTTCTATTCCTAACATTTGCAGTGTTTTTATCAGGAAAGAGTGCTGCATTTTGTTGAATGCTTTTTCTGCATCTATAGAGGTGATCCTGTGTTTTTTTCTTTCGATCTGTTTATGTGGTGTATTACATTTTTTTACTTTCTTTTGTTGAACCATCCTTGCAAACCAAAGATGAAACCCACTTGGTCATATGTATAATTCATTTGATGTGTTGTTGAATATGATTAGCAAGTATTTTGTTGAGGATTTTAGCATCTAGGTTCATTAGAGAGATTAGTCTATAGTTTTCTTTATTGTGGTGTATTTGTTTGGCTTTGGTATTAGGGTGATGGTATTAGGGTGATGTTGGCCTCATTTCTATTTTTTCTGGAAGATTTTAAGCAGGATTGGTGTTAGTTTTCTCCAGAATGTTTGGTAGAATTCACCTGTGAAGCCATCTGTTCTGGGTTCTTCTTGCAGGAATTGAACCAGGGTCCTCATATATGCAAGGTGGGATTCCTCCACTTAGCTAAAGCCTCTCTTTAGGTTAGTCAGCCTTTCAGAAAGCTATCTGCCTCCTTTCCCTCAGGCAGGTTAGATTCCTAACAGTTTGTCAGAATCCTGCTGATTAGGCACCTGTCTGTCCCCACCCCCTCTCTAATCTAATTCCTCTCTTTACCTGGGCTGCTGGGCACGACAGCCTGCCTGAGGAGATCTCCCTCCCCTCTCCCTGTGGTGTCGGGGTCCCCTCTGAGATTTAAAGGGGGCTCAGATGGCCCAACTCATGGCAAAGAAACTAATCTGCCCCCTCCCAGACCCCTCTTCCTCCCAGGGAATGCCCTCCTCACACTCTGATTGGCACAGCGAGCTAGTGTCTCCACCTTGGCTGCTTGCCCTGTGGGTGGGGTATTTCTGCTGCTTCCAACCAGATGGGTGAGCATTTCACAGTTTTCCTTTGGCTTCTTTCTCTCTCCAGAACCCTCACAGATGACTCAGGGAACCTTCCTGTTCTATACACATCCAAAGTAGCTCCCTCAGATAGGCTTCTTTCCTCTCTCTGCTACCCTTTTGCGGGTCGGACTCTGCCTACCGTCCTCCGAACCATTTTCCCAGAACTCTGACAATTTATGCAAATACAAAAAATGTGGAAACTGTTTTGGAATTGGCTAATGGGTAGAGGCCAGAAGAATTGTGCAGTACTTGATGGAATAGGCTTAGATTGCTTTCAAGAGATTGTAGAAATATGGATGCTAAAAGTACTTCTGATGAAGATTTAGAAGAAAATGACGAATGTTTATTGGAAACCAGAGGAAAAGGTGATTCATGTTTTAAAGTGGCAGAGAACTTGCTAAAATTGAGTTATGATGTTGGATGGAAGGTAGAATTTGAAAGCAGTGTGCTTGGATATTTAGCTGAGAAGATATCCAAGGTAAATGTGGAATGTGCAAGCAGTTTCCTCCTTGCAGCTTATAATTAAATGTGAGAGGAAAAGGATACACTGATAACTGAACTCCCAGGCACACACAAAAAACAAAAACAAAAACAAAAATATAGAAAGTGATGGTCTCAAAAATTTTGAGCTTCCCCAAAACAAGTTCCCAGAGAATAGTGCTCCATGTGAGGATTTAACTGAACATGAATCCAGTCAGCCATTTCGGTGCAAGTCAGGAATGGAATGCAGTTATCCCAGAGAGGATCTGTGGAAAGTTTTTTGCTGGATGGTTTTAAACCTTGTGTACTACATGCAAAACATACAAATTTTTTCTGAGATCTTTATGAACATAATCACTGCCAACCTGGACTAAAAAAGGGCCAGAAAAAGAACAAATTGAAGGAAAAATAACTTCAAAGACAGAACCATGAAGCTGAGGTCTGGACTGAAGACTTCTTCCCAGGGCAAGAGAGAGGGCCCACAAATCTGTGTGGAAAAGGCGAGTCTGCCCCAGCACTTGGAGAAGGTGGGCCTTCTGCCCATTTGTTCAGGAAGAGTGCTATCACCCACTGTTCTCAGAGGCTGGAGTCTGTGACGAGGGGATTGTGGAGAGTCTGGCCACCATCCAATGCTTGATGAGGGTGGAACCTGTGCTCCAGTGTTTGAGGAGATCATGGCTGCTGCACAAGCACTTGGAAAGTTTGGGGCTACGGCTCCATCAGGCTTGGAGGAAAAAACATTATTCCATAGATGATTCTCAGACCTTGAAATCTAATAGATTATGCCCTATAGGGTTTGTTTGAGATCAGTGACACCTGCTTTCCTTCCAATTTTTCCATACAAAAATGGGGGTGTTTATCCTACACCTGTTCTTCCATTGCATATTGGAAACAGATAACTTGTTGTCCCGATTTCATGGGTCCACAGAAAGAAAGGAATTGTGCCCCAGTACAGACACCTATAACTGAGTTTGATGAGACTTTGTACTAAGCATTGTTTCCAAAATGATTTAATGCTTTGGGGATATTGTTATGGAATGAGTATATTTTGCATATGTAAAGAACATGTCGTTTTGGGGTCCAGAGGGTGGAGTGTGGTGGTTTGAAGCTGTATGTACTCTAAAAAAAAACATGTTCTTAAATCTAATCCATTCCTGTGGATATGTACCCATTGTAAGTAGATGGGACTTAATCCTATTACTTGAGTCCTTTGTAAACCAAATGAATACAGAGAGAGAAAAAGAGAAAGAGAGAGAGAGAGGCTGAAAACAACAAAACCCAGAAGAGAAGGGAGAGACCAAGGGTTGCCACCATGTGCTGTGTCATGTGGCAGAGCAGCCAAGGATCACCAGCAGCTGGTCTTCAGGAAGAAAGCATTGCCTTGATGAGACCTTGATTTGGATATTTTCCTGGACTCAAAAACTGTAATCTAAAAATTTCCCATGTGTAAGCCAACCCATTTCATGGTATTTTCTGGAGCAGCCTAGTCAACTTAAACACCCTGTTTATGACAATTAGGAGCATTCTACCTCTCCTCAGGTGTGTATACCATGTCCTTCCAGAGCAGTCCTTGTATTCCCCATCAGGCTTATATTTGGATATAACTCTCCTTTGAGCCTAGAAGCAAAGAGTTGTGTTAAGGGTGGGGATTGAGAAGACACCAACATCCCTTGCAAGTCAATTGCCCTAGATGACATCATGGAAAGTTTTGTTCATTTTTTTTTTCTGGGTAAAACTATTTCCCAGAGAGAGGGGATAAAAGACTACTTTCACAGACATGGAAAATTCAAGATTATTTGGGCATTCAATGTTCTCATCATCAATTCCTATAGCTGTTACTTCCTAGATATCTCTCAGATCCATCACTCACCAAATCCATTTTTGTTACCTAGTGCAAGTGCCATCAGCTCTCACTTGGCTTTCTATAAGTCATCTGAGCTACATCCATCCATCTATTTTTTCCATTTTAAAGGGAAGTTTTTTTTTTGTTCGTTTTTTTCTGACCACTCTATTATTCTGATTAAAACCCTTCAATGGCTATACTCCAAAATGTTTAACATTGGCTCCCCAGGCCCTATATTGTCTGGCTTTGCCCACTCTCCCTAATATAATGCTGTTTCATTTATCTCTGTGTAGTCCAGCCACTCTAGACTTCTTTCACTTCTTTGAATACACAGTGCCTTTTCTCATGGCAGAACTTGACACTTGATGTAACTTCTGCAGGACTGATCTCTCCATCCTCCCTGAATCTGCCACCCCATCCACATCACCTACTGGACCAGTAATTTCCTATTATAAACTGTCAGTTTTCAGGTTAAATATTATCTTCTTAGATAAAATTCCTGAAGATCCCTCACTAGTCAGCCCTTCTAATACAATCTCATGTCACCTTATATTTTTCTTCATTATACTCGTCATAATTTATAATTATCGATTTATATAATTATTTGATTATTTCCCCCATGTGCTGTAAGTTACACAAGGATAGGCTCTTTCTCCCTCTCAATTTTCATTTTATTTTATTATTTTGTTTTTTTTGACTTTTGATATTTTAGTTGATATTTATGGAAACACTTTTCATATAGTACCTAATATACACAACAACCTTATGAGAGTGGCAGAATTATTCCCATTTCATAGATAAGAAAACTGTGGGCTAAGTGAGTTTAAATGCATTTCTCTTCCCACAACTAGTATGTAGATCTAGGATTCATATTTAAACAATCTCTGTCTTGACATTGCTTATTAATCCTTACCTAAACTAAACTAAGTCTTACTTTGCCTCATTGTTTTATCTCTTTCAACATCTTACTCAGTGCTTGATGCATAGGAAATGCTCGATAAATATTCCATACTTTAAATGAATAAATGTCTGCATGGACTAATGTGTAGGTAACGTTTGCAGTAACCATATGATTTTGGGCTAATCAGTAAAGTTGCTGTCTCTTAATTTCATTGTTTTAAATTGGGACAATTTTACAAGTAATAGCCAACATGTTTCAGGGCTGAGGTTCTATGGTCTTTGCCTTTTCATTATTATTATTATCATAATCATTATGAACTATAAGTTCTTCTTGAACATCTGCTATATGCAGACTATCCTGTCAGATTATTCTTCTCTACCAGTCCTTTTTATATCAATGCATAAATTAAACAGGCTTTTTTTAGGTTAATTTGATCACTATATTCCTGGTGAATGATTTCTCCCTACTTCATTCCAGAAAGATAAGTGAGCATTATAATTGGTCACTTGACACCAGAACAGCACATGAAGATTCTCTTTACGTTTAGCCTGATTTCCTAAAAGGGATGCTCAATCTTGTATGTACTCCGAGTATTGTTACCATTAGAAAGAGGATGTTTGGAGTGAGTAGAAAGCACTTTATATACTAAAGTAAGGTGGGAAATTCTGGACTCCATCCGAATTCAAATCAAGTCACTCTTTATATTCATGACAGTAAGCATTGTTTTTAATTAACCAGAGGGAAAAAAGCAGCAAATCACATTATAAAAAAAAGGACAAAAAATAATAATTTGAAATTATTTAATTTCTATAATATTTGATAAAGAAAGTTAAAGAGTCCCAAATATCTTTCTTCAATCCTTATTTCCTTTGTCATTGAAACAGGGAATTAGGTGAGACTTGACATGTACTTGATGGATGTTTCTATTCTCATAAACCAACTGTAGCCACCTCCCACTATTGTCTCTGCTCTTATTTTTCAGGGACCATATTAGTCCCTTGAGTAGTTTAATATGTAGAAAACTCAAATTGGGTCAAACTTTCATGACACTAAAATGTTTCTTTTTCTGCATTAGGCAGTGCATGGGACAGGAGCTCAAGAGAGGGATTGAAATTTTATGTGACTTTAGGATAATATTGAACAATAATAATTAATATACAATTCAAAGAGTATCTGATTAAAGTGGAATGCCACAGACAGCAGGTGCATTAAGCTTTGAACATGCTGAGGATTCACATTGAGATCAGCTCCTTTCAGTGTGACCATTCCCAGAGGCAGCTACTTCTTGGGGAGCCTTCTGGTGAAGACAGATGTCTGATAGATGGGAAGGAGAGTTGTTTTTTGTGGAGAGAGATTTCCAGCACCTCTAGAATCCAAGAAGGCATGCAGCCAACTTTAAAACTATAAACTAATGGAAAGTAAATGTAGCTCAAGGAAAAAAAAACTCTCTGTCTATACAAATAAGAATGTATAAGAAAAAGATTAAGTAATTATGCATTATATTTCACTCATTCTTATTATAAGGAATCTCTGGAGAAATGATTTTTGAAGTTTGTATCAAGAAAGGCAATATTTTGCCTGATATTTGGTTGATTGTTTATATTACACACAGTCCTAATTTTATATATGGGATGTGGGGAGTTTCAAATAATTTGGCGTCCACCCAGAGCCATGGATAGCATGATTATGATATAAAAATTTGTTTTAAAAATAGAAATATAGATTCTAAACCTTCTAGCGGCATGATAAATTCTCTCATTAAATAAGAGCAGTCCCAAGAGAGTATTCTTTATTTTTCTAGCTCAATTTTAGGTCCACTGACTGGCATAATAGTCAATGTAAGAATGGTTTTTCATTTGAAGAGATTTTTAAGCCACGGAATTATCAGCACTATCATTAGGCCGTCTGCCAATGGAGAGACCTGTCAATCACAATTTTGCTCTTCTTTGATTGTGGTCAGTTGCAGTAGGGACCCTCCAGGTTGTCACATAGAAAAGCAGAGATAGCACTTTCATCATTGCTGGGGGAGCTCTATGGGATGAGGATTCTCCGTGTTCTATCACTCCTCAAAACCATTTATTTGCCTAGTGTGTTTTTAGCTCTTAATTCTACAGAATATTCAACCAGTAATAGGAACACAAATATCCATAAATTAATATTTACCTACTTATCCTCAAGGTGTATTTGAGGATCAGACTTGTAGCTAAGATCTCAAATTCCAATTATGAAAAGAAATCTACTCTTTTATGATGCAATTTCACATTGTCTACTCCATTCCACTTTGTGTTTGGCTTTGGGGGAAAAAAACTGGTTAAATCTTTTCAATTCAAGGAAATTACAATCTAGTGACCGTCTAAGATTACTGTGAAATAGTTAGTAGAATACTTTTTGCCTCTCTATGTAATTCTCTGGGAAAAGACAAAAGGAAGAGATTTCAGAGCATACTTTAATTTACATGGTCCCCAATCACCCTAAATCCAAAAGAAAAGAGAAACTACTCACCTTTACCACCAAATGAGGACATATTAGATTGAAAATATTGGTAACACACATTATATAGTGGGGGAACATAACTGAGATCTTAAGACAGCAGTTTAGAACTGATTCCCAGTTACTCATAAAGAAGTAACATGCACTTCAGAATGAACACGTCTCATGAAGAGACACAAAGGTGTGTCAGTTGGGTATTTTTAAAACGATGTAAAATGGCAAATGATGGTAAGAGGGGGATGTTGAAGATTTTAAGTCAGGGTCTACTCATCGGTCTTTTCACAGAAAGGAACTACAGAAATCCAAAGTCAATGGATGAGAAAAATTTCACCAAAGTGAACGAGTTCATTCTTTTAGGTTCACAGCTGACTTGTGGTTGCAGAAAGTACTTTTTTTGATCTTCCTAATAATTTATGTCTTCTGTCTTTTGGGGACTCTCACCCTGATTTCTCTGATCTGTCCTGATTCTCGCCTCCACACACCCATGTATTTCTTCAATGGGAACCTGTCATTCCTAGACCTCTGGTATTCTTCTGTCTATGCCCCCAAAATTCTGATGACCTGCATCTCTGAAGACAAAAGCATTTCCTTTTGCTGGTTGCTTGGCTCAGTTCTTTTCTGCTGGGCTGGCCTACAGTGAGCGTTACTTGTTGGCTGTCATGGCTTATGACTGCCATGTGGCCATCTCCAACCCCCTGCTTTATTCCCAGGCAATGTCCCCAAGGTTAGGTGCCAGTCTTGTTGCAGCTTCATACTTTGGTGGCTTTCTTAACTCCGCAATCATCACCATCAAGACATTTACCCTGAATACCTGTGGCAACAATGTCATCGATGATTTCTTCTGTGATCTGCCTCCTCTTGTGAAGTTGGTATGTGATGTGAAGGAGAGCTACCAGGCTGTGCTTTATTTCACACTTGCATCCAATGTCATCGCTCTCACCATACTTATTCTTACCTCCTACCTCTTCATCATTGCTGCCATTTTGAACATTTGCTCTAACCTAGGCTGTCTGAAGGCTTTTTCTACTTGTGGCTCTCATGTGACACATTATGGTTTAATTCTCTTATTTACTCCAGACCAAGCACTAGCTATGCCCTGGAATGGGATAAAATGGTGTCCGTGTTCTACACTGTGGTGATCCCAGTGTTGAACTCTTTAATCTATAGCTTGAGAAATAAAGATTTGAAAGATGCCCTGAAGAAATTGTTGGCTAGAGCCAAAGTTTCTTAAATGAAAATACTTGGTAAATAATGGCTATTACCAAGTATGGATATTTTTACAAATCATCTCCATATCATTATAATCATCTGGAACTCCAGAAATAAATAAATAAAGAAAACAGTAAATCATTGGATAGAGTGGAAACACAAGTTTTCTTTTGTCTTTTTAAGTTGTGTAAAAATGAATTTGAATGTATTTTTATAATATTTTAGTATACATAGTAACTTTTGGAAAGCTGCTGTCTGTTTGCTTGGAATATAGTTTATAAAACTGCTCATATTTTGAGATGGTTAAAAGGAAAGCTGATTTATTTTTACTTTCACTAAAAAGTTCATAAGGTGCTTGTACGTCTCTTTCAATCTATGCATGTGCAAATGGGAATAATACTACTGGCTATAGGACCATTGTTAGGATTAGATGTTTTAAATGATTTTCTTTGAATCATGTCATTCATAGGTGAGAAATAAAGAGAGTAAACTGGGAAATTGATTCCAAAAGTACTATATTACTTATTGGGGGAGAGTATGTGTTAGGAAGTCATGAGACAATAACCCACTATAAAGTGGAACTTAAAATGAAATTTTAAAATTATTTTTCTTTTGATTTTTGTTTCTTGGCTTGCCATGATATAAAGATAACAGACTTCCTTAGGTGCATGAGAGAATAAACACCTTTCCTTGGGGTCACTATAAGCTTCCAGCAATATAATTTTTTCCCAAAATTAAAGAATCAAGGGTAAAATTAGATTAGCTGTATGAGTAACACAGAAATAGATGATAGATAGATAGATAGATAGATAGATTGCAAAGAGGTTTAAATCTAAAGGCAAGATTCAGAGTAACAATCTATTGGGTGAAGCAGTGATGTATAACAAAATATTTTCTGTGAATGTTTGTATTTCTTTGCTTGTTCAATTTTCCATATGATTAATTTGTAATTTAAAATGGAGAATATTTCAATATGGTACATCACATTTCCTAAATGTAACAACATTTTAAAATATCAACATGAAGTTGTGCCAACATAAAAGATCCCTTTTATTGGTTTCCAAGGATAAATGGGAGTTTGCTGAAAGACAAGACAAAGAAGGATAACCTAGCCAGAGCAAAGAGCATATGGCAAGAAACAAAATTATGGACCACATGATATAGTCTAGAAAATCTAATTAGCCCAATTGGAAAATTTCTGTGATCATAGACATTTAATATTTATATTCTGATATATCCATGAGTCCATTTTTAATAAGATACTGCTTATTTCATAATATTCTTCATAATTTATCATCCTCGAACTTTTAATGAATTGTAATTGAGTCTTTGGAGACTGAGGTAAATTTTTTCTGGGGTGTTGCATGGAACGAGTCCCAAAAGGCTGTTGAAGAAATGCATATATTGCATCCAGCAAAAGCAATTTGAAAACATCATAGCAGAGGGAAAAGAGTGTCATTTTCAGGAAATTGCCTTTCTGACCAAGGGTAAGTACCTGGGATCAGGGACAGTAAAGCATTTTGGTCTTTCTGTGCCCTCTTCTGACATTAGGAATGGGGCTGCACAATCCGGATTGGCTCGCAAAGGGTCATTGCTGTGCACCCCCCACACACATACCACAATACCTGCATGCATCCAAATGCACACTCACACACTTTCACACTCACACACTTATATGCTCCCCTCTAAAATATTTGGCCCTCATCAAGTTGGAAATTAATTCTGGTATTTGCATTGAGGCCATCATATATTCACTTCCATTGTACAGAAATCAAATGGACAATAAATGCAGCATTCTTTTTTACCCTTATTGGTGCTTCCCAGGCCATTAGAAGATGACATTTTCATTTTCTGATAGTGATTTTCAAGTACACGAGAGACATAATTCTTCCACAGAATTTTGAGTGCACCCAGTGAAGGAGCAGTGAGCAAGGCTGGTATGGGGAAAGATACATTTTGAGAAGCCCTTCAGGTCTGATTGTTTCTGTGCCTTTTATTTCACTTTCACATTTGAGGTCTTGGCAATTAGTCCTCTCGTTTATTTATTCTTCCTTCTTATTAGTTTTGTGGTACGTGTAGCAGTGAAAGTCCACTTGAGGGTAGATTTTTTCCTGAATATAAATGTAACTATCCATTTGTTCTTCATATATACGTATATGTATATCTATAAAAACCCATTTGAAATTCAAAACCCGTTGAAATCCAGCTGGGGCTGGATAAAAAAGACAGCTCAACAAGTTATGGAAATAAGTTACTCTGAAAAAATTCTTTCCAGTTCTAGATATATTTATAGAGTCCAGTTAGTTACCAGGAATCGTTCAATGTGCTGGAGATACAACACTAAAAACAAAGCAAAACCAAACAAAAATACACACAGTCCAATTGTTCTGCCCTTGAGCATGTAGCAGTCTCGTAGGAGAAAAAGATAAACTCAATAAACAGGAGTTAGAAGAATACACTAGGAATGGGGACATAGAGCAGAGTCTGAGCATTGTAACAAGGATGGAGGGTGCTGCTGGAAGTGGGCATGGGATTTTAAACAGAGAGATCAGGATGGTCCTTAGTGAGAAAATGACATTTGGATGGAACTTAGTGGAGGAGTGGGTAAGTCACACAATTATTTGGGAGAATAGTGTTCCAGGTAGAGGGAAGAGACAGCTCAAAATTTCTGGTGCTGGGACATGACTGGAATTTCTGAGAAACAGGGAAAGCCAGCAAGGCTGGAGGAAAGTGAATATTGGGGCAAATGTAAGGAGATGAAAATACTTATTAATGGAGGGCCAGCTTATAGAGGAACTTGGGGGAACTGTACAGAATTTTTTAGAATAAAGGGGGAGTACTGACAGGGTCCAGGAGTGACAGAACCTGTCATTTTTATTAAAGGGCTGTAGGATATAGAGAGTAGGGGATGGGGGTATGGACCAATTAGGAGAACACTGCAATACACTTGACAAAAATAACAGTGTTTGGCTCCTGGTGGTAGCAGTGGAGGTGCTGAGGAATGATCAGATTCAGGATATATTATGAAGGTAATTATACCAGGATTTTCTGGAAGATTGAAGAGGATGTAGGAGAAAAACTGATAGAATAATGCCAAATTTTTGCCTTGTGAAGCTGCAAGTGTAGTATTTTATTAAATGATCTGTGGAATGAGCAGATAGATCTATTTTGGAAGTGAAATGTAAGAATTTAGTTTAAAACATGCTGTTTGATATATCTGTTACTCATCTCTTATAATTATAGAACGTTAACACTGGAAAGAAATTTAGCCATCTTCTAAATGTGGAATTTTTATGAGTAACATAACTAGACATTTGGGTGGATTTCTGGTAATTTGCAAAACCTCTAATATTTTATGTTTATACAGATTTGTGTTCTGGTGGGGCAATCTTTGTTTTTATCAGGTTGTCAAAGAGGTTCAGATTCTAAAAATTAGCTGCCAGTAATTGTTTGCCAATAGAGAAGTAAGGGATACAGGGGATAGAGAAATATACTCAATCTCAAATGATTGATTTTTATGGGAACAACTGTAAGAATGCAAATCATGAAGTGAAAAGAATACTGTTGTCTTCAGTACAATGCATGTCTGACTTCAAACAAGACAATGATAATGTCCCATGAATCCAAAGATAAATGCACATTACTGTGTTAATCTTTCTCCCACATCTTATTGTGACAGTTGATGTTACCTATTCTTACTTTATAATGGATTCACAGAAGGTGTTAACAATTGGAATCATAGAAAGTTGGCTTCTAGGATCAACCAAATTTTTCAAATGGATGAATTGTGTTCTAGAGAGGAAAGGCGAGGTTCCTAAATAACACAGGTGATCAGTGTCAGGGATGAGTCTCCATCCCAGAAGTTCTCAGCCCAAGGGCAATGAACTTCCTACTTCCAAGCCTGCCATTCCTGTTTCAACTCACAGAGAGTAGGTTACAAACATACTAAAGGATTTAGAAAGGCTCTGACTGAAAACCTCATTTGCGCTGATATTGCTATTAGTAGGAACTTGCTCTCATTTTTCTTCCTCAAGCTCAGCTATTATAAGTAAGTCAGGTATTAATCCTCTCAATCAGATTAAAAATAGCTACCATTTGTTTAGTATCATTTCATATCAGACAACGGACTATACATTTCACCTACATTTTCCTTAATCCTCAGTATAAATTACAACATTAAATATATTCTTATCATTTTAAAGGTGAAGAAATTTAGGTGGGGGTATCATTTTAAAGGTAATTTAGGTGGGTGTTTTGGGGATAATCTCCCAAGATTACAGTCTCTGAGTGGTGGAATCAGGATTTGGTCAGGTGCCATTTCAATCGTGCGTTCTGCCTGCGCCAGACCTGTCTGTTCTCAGCTGGGCTGCCTCAATGTCTGTGCTCAGCTGTTCACTCAGCTGGGGCTGGATGATCTTGAAATTCCCCCTTCACAGGTCTGGGGCCCAGTTTGCTGTCACCTAGAGAAACAAAGAGAAGATGGCCAGATGTCTAGAAAGCTAGCCCAGTTTATTTATGTGGTGATGGCTGGATTCCAAAAGTGAGAATAGAAGCATTCAAACCTCTGAGACCCAGGCTGGTAGGAATTCGTGGGACATGGATTATGGCACAACCTATTGGCCAAAGCAAACCAAAAGTCCATCCCAGATTCAAGGGGTGGAAAAACAGACTCCACTCCTGACATCACGGCCTGTAGAGAAATTTAGTCAATTTTTGCAATATATAAACAGATCATCGGTTTGTGGTTTAGTTTACCTCTTTCTCTTTCTACTTTAAACAGAGCTTTGGTAATATGTATAACGTGTTGAATTGTGGTATAATTGTATTGCACACTGATGTCAAAATGATGAATATAATATTGGGTCTTCTAATGGAGCATTAAAAGATTTCATCAAATTTATTTATCTACCACTGCTAAGAATTTGTAATTTCTTGTGTTAAAAATAGAGGAAGATTTTGTGACATTGAAAGGACCTTGTCTTAGGGACTTTCCCATTATCTGAAGGATAAATTACTATGTAATTATAAATTTCACGTTTGACAGAGAGATTGAGACTGACAGTTTTTGGGTCCTGTCTGCTAGCATGAGGTCACAGTTTATATAACCCCTAGTTATTCTTTCTAGAATTTCACAATGCCTCCTTTTCCTGCCTTTATTAAAGGATATGTCTTAATGGGTGAACAGAGGAGTGAAGATTTCAGAGTTTCTAGTTAGGAGGGAGCCCTCACTCCCCTTCAATTCCTTTCCTAGCCTGTAGCCAGAATGAACTTTAATGTACAAATCTGATCAAGTGACTTCCTTACAATGACCATGGCTTCCACTCATGTTGGTTTAAAGGCCAAAATCCTCAGCATGGCTCCAAATAAGCTTTGTGCTCAGGTGAAAATTCTGGTTCCTCTGCTAGTACCTCACTCCACCCTACCTTTATTTAATTTATCTTTGTTCCTTGAATTCTCCCAGGTCTTTCCCTTATGAGGACTCTGATACATGCTATTTATTCTGATGGGAGTGTTCTCTCCTCTCTCTGTACCCCTACAATGAATATGGATACAGAGTGGATAAATTCATGTTATTTTTTGAGGTATCATTAAAATATTTTTCCCTGTGGAAAGCCTATTTGAGCAATGGACCAGAAACTTTATACGTTTTTTACTTCAGAAGCATAACAAGAATTATACAAACTGGCTTTGTCCAGACATTTCCAGTTTTGCCCAAAGTATATTAAAATGAGCTTAATAAGTCCCAGATCTATATTTTCTTGTATAAACAAATGATAATGTGACAGAAAAAGTTCTGTGTAACCATTGAGACACTGACTTTATAACCTAACATTCTGACATCCTGTAAACAATAATCATGAACTCCTGCCAACATAATATGATTTCAAACTTGAGGAGATTCAGAAAAAGATTTACTATACAAATGGTGATAGCACAGTGCTATATATCCAACTGTGGCACTCCTAAGTTGTGCAATATTACTATGGGGAACTGGATCATGTGAATAATCCAGTTTGGTTGAAATCCTGAGTAAATGAAAACAGTAATGAGACAGAAGGTTGTAAAGGGAAGTTGAATCCAGGTCAAAAAGAACCTTGACTGTGGGGCTAAAGCATCTGTACTCTATGTGCCAATGAGACAGGATCCCACATATATTAATAGTTAGAAGAATGCAATGCCTTTCAGGATTCCAGGCCATTTTTACCTATGTCAACGTTCATATCTTATCCTCTGGAAACATTATCATTATATTTGAAAAAAAAACTATACACCCACATCTCATTTCCTGACAAGCCAGAACAATAGACCTCAGGTTAGAGAGCATTGGTTTACATTTTAGATACATCATTATCTTCAGTTGAGCTCATGGGTAAATGTTTTAAACATGGAAAAAAATCACAATCCTTTCTTGGTTTCAGCATCCTCTTATTGCTATTATAGTCTGGGGGAATGTCAGCTGGATACTGAGACCAACAGCCCTAATTTGATAATGATATTGTTTCCACCTAGATGCCTCCTCTCCTCCTCCCTTAGTTTTTCTGCAGAGTTTTTGAGTTACAGGACATAAACTTTGAAGTATTCATGGTTTCTCAATGCCTTGACATAAAAAAGTGGGTTTTTCCTAATGTACATCATCCATGGTATCAGAAAATGCCCCAACTATGCATGTAAATCTAAAACAACTAGAGGACAGTAGAAAACAAAGCACTCTTAAGGAAAATATTTTGTAAAGTTGCTGTTAGTAGAAAAAGAAGTTCAGATTGTCAGAGGTCTTTCAGCATTGCCTTTGCTAGGAGAATGAGAATTAGCCTGTAAGAGAGGAAAATGGCCTAATTGTTGACAAAATGGAAACTAGTCTATTAAAATCTGTGTTGAAACACCAGCTCTGTATTTACTGCTCTCTGAACTTGGACTTGTCCCTCAAGGAAGAGGTTTTTAAAATTACGGCTGGGCAAAAACAGGCCCTGGCTGGCCAGTGGACCGGATTCAATTCCATTGTTTCCATGGGATAGTAGAGTGATCTTGCCAATCTGAGAGTCAGGTGCTCCAAGGAGGTATCCACTGCCATCTTCGGGGCCATCAATCTGGCCAAGCCCTCCATTGTCCTCATGCAGTGGGACTACTGCGGGAACAAGATCAGCTAGTCCCACACCTTCTCTTGCATTGTGAGGGAAAGCGGGGTCCCATGCTGGTGCAGCATCATCCCCCCCCCAGAGGCACTAGCATAGTTTTGGCCCAGGAAGCTGCTGCTGTGGCCAGTATTGATGATTGCTACACCTAAGCCAGGGCTTGTACGGTCACCCTGGGCAACTTTGCCAAGGCCATTCAATGACATCTTCAAGACTTACGGCTATATTTCCTCCACCTCTAGGAATAGACCATGTTCACCAAGTCTCTCTCTCAGGAATCCACTGACCATCTTATTATTATTATCATTATATTACTTTTATTTTTTTAAAATAATGTTTTAGTTTTTTAAGAAAAGATATTTAGATTTCATAAATGTTACATAAAAAATTTTTTTGGGATTCCCATATGCTCTGCTCCCCACCCTACACATATTTACCCCCATTAACAACATCCTTCATTAGTGTGGTACATTCTTTGCAAGTGATGAACACATTTTGCAGCATTGCCACTAACCATGGATTGTAGTTTACACTCTCTTGCACACAATTCTTAAGGTTATGGCAAGATATATAATGGCATGTATCTGTCATTGCAATGTCATTCAGGACAATTCCCAAGTCCCAAAAATGCCCCTGTATTACATCTTTTTTCCTTCTTCCTCACCTTAGAACCTCCAGTGGTCACTGCCTCCACATCAGTGATGTAAGTTCTTCCATTGCTAGAATCATAATAAGTGTATAATAGAATACAAGTAAGTCCACTCTAGTCCATAGTTCTTTCCTCAATCCTGAGGATTCTGGGATGGTGATGCCCACTCCACCTCTAATTGAGATGTGGCTTCAGTCCCATATAGCCAATGGATGGGGCTCTCTTGCTTGCAGTTGTAGGCTCTCCCCATTCCTTGGTACAGTGGTTGTCCATCATCATTTCCTTGTTAGTTGTCCTGGGTGAGTCCAATGAACTGGAGAGTAGGTGTCGTAACTCTGTTGAGGCTCAGGACCCAGCTGACACATGGACAATCCAAAGTTTCAAGTCTCTTGGATGTACACCTACCAAATCCAACACCAATTATAGGTTCAAATAGAAGGGGCCAAAGAGCCATGTGAAGGGAAACCACAACTGAGTTCAATTCTGTCACACTGGGTAACACAAACCCCAGAGTAGGGCCCACTGGTAAGGCACAAAACTCATGAGCTATCTGCCCTGACCATAGTGCCTGGGTGTCTCCAGAGCCCTCAGGAGCCCTGCTATTTGGGGTGGTGTCTAATTTGGCAGTCAGTGAGATCTTGCAGAGAAGTGCATAAGCATAACCTCTGGATGACCTCCTGACTCACTTTGAAATCTCTTAGCCATATAAACTCATTTGTTTTTACCTTTTTCCCCTTTTGGTCAAGGTCTTTTTCCAGTTGGATTGTTAGTTGATGCTTGGTAGCAATCCCTCAGAGCCAGGGAGGCTCATCCCTGGGACACCAAGAGACTATAAAGACCCATACCAGAGAATCCATGCTGAGAAGCTGGGCCTCCTGTGGGCACCATATTGGTCTTTTATGCAAGAAAAATAAAGTAAATTATTTAAGCATGAGAAAAAGAGAAACCACTCACTGTGCTTCTGTTTCATCCAGTATAAGAAGAGAATCATAATCATAACTATCTTATAAGATGGTTATCAAGATTTAGTGGATTAGGTATAAGACATAATAATAATTGGCCCATAGTGAATAATATATAATTTTTGATGCTTTTACAAATAATAGTAGGAACATTAGCAATATATTCATATTTTTATAAATATCAGAAAAATGCCCAGCACATAAAAACTTCTCAATTATATGTGGAAGGGTTCTGATATATCGTGAGTACCAGTAATTGCCAAATATTGGGCTGGTGCTTTCTGTATGTCTTCTATAATCAATAGGATGACCTGTCAGGAAGCTGTAAGTAACCTTTATGAGCTTCATTTTTCTCAGCTATCTGATGAAAATAAGGAATTGCTCTGCATTAAACAGTTAATAAGTTAATACCTCTCCTTTTAAATCTAGATTCTGACTCTAATTCTAGTGTTCTCCCCAAATCACAGACTGAAGGTCTGTAATTTAGACAGTAAAGATACAAACCCACAAACATCTAAGTAATTTCTAACATAATCAAAACCCTTGTTTACTCTGTACAATAGAAGAGTCACTGAATGACTTTTTTTCTCATAATCTTAATCAGGTGTCCCCCTTTGTGGAAATGGGAGTGGAAAATCACACTATCCTGACTGAATTCATCTTGGTGGGCTTCTCTGCAGACCCCAGGTTGCAGTTGATTCTTTTTGGAATATTTCTGACTCTCTACTTGCTAACTTTGTCAGGGAACATGACCCTGGTTATCTTAATTCGGATTGATTCCCGCCTACACACACCCATGTACTTTTTCATTGGCAATCTATCTTTCCTGGACTTCTGGTACACATCTGTGTATACCCCCAAAATTCTGGCCAATTGTGTCTCAGAAGATAAACGCATTTCCTTGGCTGGATGTGGGGCCCAGTTGTTTTTTTCCTGTGTTGCAGCCTACACTGAGTGCTACCTCCTAGCAGTTATGGCCTATGACCGCCATGTGGCAATTTGTAGCCCATTGCTCTATTCAGGTACCATGTCCAGTACTCTTTGTACTGGACTCGTGGCTGGTGCCTACATAGGAGGGGTCTTAAATGCCATAGCCCATACTGCCAACACTTTCCGCCTGAGTTTCTGTGGTAAAAATATCATTGACCACTTTTTCTGTGATGCACCACCATTGGTAAAAATGTCCTGTACAGACACCCAGGTCTATGAAAAAGTCCTTCTGGGTGTGGTGGGCTTCACAGTCCTCTCTAGCATACTTGTCATCCTGATTTCCTATTTCAACATCCTTCTGGCTATCCTGAGGATCCGTTCTGCCTCTGGAAGGCACAAGGCATTTTCCACCTGTGCTTCCCACCTGATTTCAGTCATGTTCTTCTATGGATCTCTGCTCTTCATGTATTCAAGACCTAGCTCCACCTATTCCCTGGAAAGAGACAAAGTGGCTGCCCTGTTTTACACCGTGTTGAACCCATTGCTTAACCCGCTCATCTACAGCGTGAGGAACAAAGATGTCAAAGAGGCTTTCAGGAAAGCAACACAGACGATACGACCACAGAGTTGAAATGACACCCTTGTTCTTTTTGCTGAATAATATCATTGCACTTTTGAAATTATGGACTTATATATATCTGTTGCAATAGCTCAATTAAGTTCACCGTGTTATACATACAATAATGAAATATTGAGTAAGCTACTCTTTGGTTTTTAGTATTTTGTTGTGATATAAAATATTTTTAACCTATACTATTTGTTTGTTGATATTCTTTAGGATAGTGTGTTACCACTTTGCAGTATTAGGTTTTCCTCAAAATTTATCATTTTGCTTCTCCTTTGAGAGTTTTTAGAAAGAGAAAAATAGATCTGGAGGTTTTGTATTTGTATAATTTGACTTTGAAGCTTGGGAAGCAAACTGTATTGGATAAGGAGAAAATATGGAATGGGTAGACTGTGGGAAATTTGCTCAAGTTCTTATAACTTTTTATTTAAAGTAAGTTTTTAAAGTGAATTGTCCTCTCCAAATTCCTTTGTAAAGATCAAATTGAGTATAGAGAAAATATCTGTCTAAACTTTGTGCCTTCTAAATTAGCATATATTAGGCAAAGTTTGTAAGAGTTGTTTAGACTATAAAAATATTGTTCTAAAACCACAGAATGATGTCTCATTTAGGACTGTGTGTTTCAATCTAAAAAGTGATATCTCCCTCATACAAGGGTCATTGTGCAATACTCTCCCTCATGGCAAACCACTGTATATAACCCTTCTAGGGGAAAATAAGAAGAAGTGGAATAAAATGAAACAGAGAAAAAATCCCCATTGTACTCTTGATGTAATGCTTTTTTTTTCCACCAGCATAATTTACAAAAAAAGCTGGAACCTCTAATAAATGGCTTCTAGCAGATTTTTGGTACATATTTTATTCAATAATCTTTACAGCACTGCAAATTTCAGATTATCAGTTGCATCTAACAAGAGAGAAGCATCAAATTCAGCAGTTAGAACTTGGGTATTGGAGAACTATAGTTCTTTCTGAAATGAACACATTTACAAAATTAGCCTAAATTGAAAATTTAAGATTCATGGTAGAGATTTCACTATATGTATTAGCTCTATTTCTGATCATTCCTTTCACCTGCATTTATTTTCTAATTCCTCACTGCCCTCTCATTTTCATAACAAAATTCTTAACATTCTTTGTTCTTTTATCATCACAGAATACCTGTGAGTAATTGACTAGAAGGATATGGGGTATACATCAAAATAGTTTTCTTATAAAAACTATAGTAATATTAACCTGGATCTATATTCTACAGCACATAATAGAGTCAGATCACTAAAACAAAATAAAGAAACTAAAACAAAGAAGCAAAATATTTTCAGCAACTTTACTTTAATAGAAAAAATGATTTTTTAATCCCTAGTACCAAAATCTTCTGCTGAAATTTGTCCATTACCTCATAGTACTGATTTAAAAATTTATGTCAATTTAGACTTCAGATTGTATTAACTTGAAGAGTTTTTTCAAAGCCTGTTTCACATCTTTATTCCTCAGACTGTAGATCATGGGGTTCAACATGGGGAACACCACAGTATAAAATGTAGAAACCAATTTGTCCCTCTCAAGGGAATAGCTAGAACTTGGGCGAGAGTAGATGTAGAGAATAGAACCATAGTACAAGATGACAGAAATCAAGTGGGAGGAGCAGGTGGAGAAGGCTTTGAGGCGGCCCTGTGTGGAGCGGATCCTCAAGATGGCGGCAATGATGAAGAGGTAGGAGGCCAGTATGAGCATAGTGGGCATAATGACATTGGAGGACAGGAGGAAGAACAGCACTGCCTGGTAGCTTTCTTTCACATCACATGCCAACTTCACCAGGGGTGGGACATCACAGAAAAAATCATCAATGACATTGTCACCACAAAACTCCAATGTGAATGTGTTGCTGGTCAGTATTATTGCATTGATGAAGCCTCCAGTGTAGGAATTTATCACTAAACAGATGCACAATTTCTTTGACATGGCTTGATTATAAAGCAGCGGGTTGGAAATGGCCACATAACGGTCATAAGCCATGGCAGCCAAGAGGTAACACTCACTGTAGGCCAGCCCAGCAGAGAAGAAGAACTGAGCTGTGCAGCCAGCAAAGGAGATGCTCTTGTCTTCAGAGACGCATGTCACCAGGATCTTGGGAGTGTAGACAGAGGAATACCAGAGATCCAGGAAAGAGAGATTACCAATGAAAAAATACATGGGTGTTTGGAGCCTGGAATCATTACAGATCAATGTGATGAGAGTGGTATTTCCCACCACAGTCACAGAGTACACACATAGGAACACCACAAATAAGATCAATTGTAATGCAGGGTCTGTGGTGAAGCCCACCAGGATGAACTCATTCACGGTGTGATTGTCTCTTTTCATGACTGAAAGAGACCTCACCTGGAAACAGAGTAGAGGAGTGTCAATTCCCTCAGTAGATATCAAATGAGGGCTTTCTCTGAGGCAGGACCATTTGCTGTGGTCAATACTATAGATCTTAGAGGTAAGAAAATCTCAGCAGGAATGCTGCCTGTCTCAAGCAGTTGAATGTAGTTCTTTGACCATGAAAATATTCATTTCTGTAAAATGTTTTTAATAACAAGAATATCATATTGCTGCTGGCAATCTATTAATTTTTTTCAGAAAATTTTTCTTTTTCCCCAGGTTCCATTCTAGGCCCTGGGATTCAGCAGTGAGGATAACAATACTGAGCCTTACTCTTATGAAGCAAGAAATCTAAAAGGGAGAGATGCATAGTTAACAAATAAACACATATGGGAAGATTTTCAGACAATGTTTAGTGTTTTTAAGAAAAAATCTGGTGTCTGGGAGAAAACAAATTGGGACGAGATATTTAAATTTAGACACTGTATAACAAGCCTTCCCCAATTTCTTGGCATGGAATGGACAAGTTGTGAAGATCTCTGAGAGTTAGGAAGGTCCCCACGGTTCACCAGGTGATGACATTCTTCCCTTCTGCAACCACAAAGGAAGTTCTCCTCTCTGAATTTTTAGAGGGGCTTTGGCGCAATCACCAGAAATCCCAGGGTAGACAACCAGATTGAAAATTAGGGTGAAATTATAGAGTAGAGACAAACAAATGAGTCTGCCCCATTATCTTAAGTGAACCTAATGTAGGTCTTTTGAGTTTTAATCCCAAGGAACATAGCATTATTCTACAGTCTGTCTAATTAGCCATGTACATAACTCTAAAAAAGGAACATATTGCAATTTGTTTTTCTTTGCAGCAATAATTCTCAGACCTATCACATTCAAAAATATCCTTTATATAACAGACATTTTTAATGCTTCCTTTATACTTCTCAAACAAAATTTATCAATTATGTAAATATCTACAAATGTAAATATGTAATATACATATATATACACATACATGTATACATATATGGAAGTATCCTATCTGTAATGAAAAGGTAATATAAAAGGAGAGCAGTTCTTAATACAATTATCATATGATAGCTATAATATAGCATTATATTAAAATAATGTGAATTTCAATATGTAAATGCTGTGAAATTTAAGGAAATAATCAGATATACATCTATGTAGAATCAATATGAATATATTTATGACTCAAATAGCAGGAGTGACATTTACACTGGTGAAATGAGTTTCCTGTTAAGTTGACCAATTTTTGATAAAGTTCCAAACAGAACAAATGAAAATGTTTTTTCAATTTTCAATTCCTAGATAATTCTGATCTCAAATTTTTTGAGACGATGAATGTACAACATTGTGATAATACTAAAAGCCATTGATTATACACTTTGGATAGATCATATGGTATATGACTATATCTCAATAAAACTGCTTAATAAAGAAATAAATAATTTGTGCAAGAATAGCTAGAAATAGCAGCTATGTACAGCAGGGCAAACAGAGAGATAGAGAGGTGAGGGATTTTCTTGTCGTTTGTTTTGTTTTTATTATTATTTTATTGAAATAATGAAAATGTTCTAATAATGATCGAAGTGATGAACGCACAACTATGTGATTATACCAAATACCATTGATTGTACACTTTGGATAAATTGTATACTTTATCAATATGTATCAATAAAATTGATTTATTTTAAAAAACCTTCCAAAAATATACTTTGTGCATATGTAATTTTTTCTACAATAGTGAGCAATTCTTTGTAAAATTTCAAACAAATTAAAGTGTTCTTTTAATTTTCATCGTAGTTGTATTCCTGGCAAAAGTAATCTCTGGCTATTTGTGTTCTTCACAGGCAGGTATAGAAAGGAACAGACAAACCTGCCCACAAAATAGTCAGCCTGACCAAATAACAGGTCGTTTATTTTCTCACTTAGGGTGAGTTTATAACGAAGGTGATTTTCATATAGCAGCTGCTAGTCTATCGTTACATGTCTTGACGGATAGGATATATGTCTTAGAAATCAGAGCTAACTACTTAAACTGGAGAGAGCCGGGATAACATACAAAAAGTATTTGACCTCCAGGCAAGTACTGTCTACATTGTTTACAGGATGTGCGGACTTAAAGAAAGCACTAGCGAGATTCTTTATATGTTATACAGGATAGATTTCTCTCTCCGTAGGGTTGTTTTAAAGATTATTGGAGGAAACCTGTGCAAGGGCTGAGACCAGTGCCTGGAAGGTGGTAAATAGTCAAGTTAAAAGTGGTTCTTAAATTCAGGACATATTAGAATCACCTGTTTACCAACCCAACCATTATAAATCAGCATGTTGTGTGTGGGGCCCAGGAACTTGCTTTCCTTCAAGCAGACCAAATGCTTCAGATGCAGTTTGTCTATAGAACATGTCTGAGAAATTCTGAAATAAATATCATAGTATTATTGTTTTTATATTTATATGACTATTATTTATTTCAGCAGTCTTGCTTATGTTGCAATGCAGTGAATAATCAAGGAGCTAACAAGTATGAAATAGATTGCCCAAAATTATACAATTATTAAGATGAACTTAAACAGATCTTAATTTGAATTCTGTTGCCAAAAATTTCCATTGCTCTGATCCTGGAAAACTTTTTACAATTTCTGTAAGTCTCAGTTATCCCATCTATTTATGGGAATAATAATAATTTCCTTTTATTATGGTAGGAAATTTAAATGAAATATTGCATATAATGTTCTTAGTTCCTTGTGTGTAATTAAAACTTCTATCATTTATAATTCATACTATTAGACCATAGGAGAACAGTAGTATTACTGCTTTTATACAGAACATTACAACGAGCTAAGTTTGTATCCAATACTACTCCTCTGTCTCCTTGATATGTATTCTCTTCTCCATTCTAGTCTCTCTTCTCTCTACCCCATCACCACTATCATTTGGCCCAGGGTCCTTTCAATGACCTCATCGTCCATCATGGAGCCCAGGGTTATGGTCCCTCTATTTGATTCCCTATGCTCTTAAGTTCTCTGTTCTGAGCTCCATTACTTAGGAAATGATAATTAAATTCTATTGGGTTTCAGGATGCTTTCAGGCTCATAGGAAAGGCATATAATTTCCCTCATTAGGGGAAAAAAATCTCATCACTCACCTTTGATTAAAAAAAAAAATGTCATCATTCATCTTGGATGCAAATACAAAATAGGGCACACATCTTGTTGCTTCTCCTGAAATCTACTTATGTATATAAGTTGAGAAAAGGCTTGGAATAGCTGAGTTCTTTGTCATTCAGAACCAGAAGACTCTGATAACCTTACAATGTACGCAAAGCAGCCTAGATTATCCCTTCTAATTCCCCCTTTGACTGCGAATCTTATAATGTGTATCTTACTGCTTTCTCAAAAAATATCAAAATGAAAATACTAAACATTTCTTGGTGTCTTTTAGTCCCTTAGTCTCAAAGTCACTCCTACCTACCTTGCTGCCTCAGTTGCTCTTAAGATATTCACAAGTCGTTTCCTTTGTTAAGTAGTTCTTTATGCTTGTTTTTTTACTGTTGTTGTTGTTTCATTTTTCTCCCTTTTTCTTCCCTAATTATTAATTGCTCTTTTTGCAGAAACATGAGAAATAGTACATCTCTTTTTGCCCTCTCATCTATCTCAGAAACTGCTCTAGTACTATGGTAAAGATATTTTTTTAGCACTTGACATAACTTAGCATGTAAATGTCTATTGAAAGGTTGTCAGCAAAAAACAGAATTTTTCATCTACATCTAACATCTGAAGAAGACAACTTACCTAAAATTATGAGTCACACCATTAACTGGAATAATTAAATCTGCTGGTCACAGAATCTTTTATGTTAGTTTTTAGATCCTAAGGGTTGTAGATTCCTACAATCTCTCAGGATTTCATAGCTTGGGGAATGACAACCAAGATAATTAAAAAAAAAATGGGCGTTGAAAAATTGGTTCTTATTTAACAAGATGGAAAATAGTATTTTGGAGTTTGTGATACCTTGGGAAGCCTCTAATTAATCAATATTTTCCTTCTTACTCCATTTAAGGTTGGGAAGAAGTTAAATTAAAGATATGTGTAAAGTAAACCCATAAAATATGTACTACATGTTTGCACATAATTTCTCACTGTCTACCTTGTGTTGGATGTTTTCTATTTGCCCCTCCAAATTCTTTCTCAACCCTTCTCTAGACACCTCTTTAAAACTGACGAGCCCTTGGTTTAATACAGTATTCCACGGGATTCCCCTAAAACATATGCATTCCTTTGCAAAATTTGCTATATTAAACCCTTTTAAAATTACCCACATTATGTGGGATATCTGTTACTTGTTGGGTTGATAACTCCTACTGGTACTAGAGGTAGTGCCAGGGGAGAAATAGTAAGATGGATTAGAAATGCTCACCTATTTCATAAATAGATAAATCCCTTCCTGGGGAGAATGAAGCTCTGGCAACCTATGATATTCAGGGCTATCATGGTGTCATGGTATGAAGTACAAGTGATAAAAGTATCGAAAATCAAATATCTATAGAACAGTGGCCTGAAAATAGAAATGATAAATCTGCATAGGTCATTGAGTATGCTGATATTGAAAATAGTATATATTCACCTGAAAACACACAGGAAGCCAGGAAGTCTAAAGTGTATCTTAGGAGTCCTTTATCTTTTATGTCCCTAGAGAAGATATTGTTGAGGAAAAAGGCCATGCCTGATTGTTAGGGTTACAGAATTGAATTGCAATTCAAATACATAGTTGGCCTTTGGTAGGAATTTAATGGAAAGATAAGAGTATTAAAGAGAAAGAAGTGACATCCAGAGATCTAGGAAGAGGACATTTGGTTAGAAAAAGATAAGTCTGAAACTTTGAATCTCAATATCCCCTGAGCCCCTTACCATGAAAAGTAGTTTTTTCCCACCAACTAAGGCAATAAGGAACTGCCTTAGATAGAAGCTTTCCTCTTACCACATCTGGGAGGTCTAACGTTCATGACGACTGAGATAATGTGAAAGATCTATTATGTATAATCTCCTCTGCCGTCTACTCCATAATCATAGACTTCAAATCCCTCATCTTGTTCCTTCAAGGGATTTAGGGGCACTAATTTCACCCAGGTATTCAGAAATGCTTTATTGGTGAAAGTCTCCGATATTCTTGTAAAGATCTGCCATGGCTACCACAAGCACACTAGAGATGATAGGAAGCTGCAGCAAAATTGAATTCTCAGAAAGGTAAAAGTAAGGTGGCCATGTGTAACAAGAAGGAAACAATTAACAACATAAACCACAATGCCATGTAAGTAATCAAGGTCTTTGTGTGTGGGTTTGTGCAGATATCTCTGAAAAGGGGTCCTGGATCATGTGGACCCTAAGCAGTTAAAAAGATAGGGAACTGCCTTAGTTTGCTACAGGGCTGTCAGAAATGGGTTGGACTTCTAATGGGAATTTTAGTAATGGTGAAAGTTTACAGTTCCAAAGCCATGAAATGTCCAAATCAAGGTATGAGCAGAGATGCTTTCTTAACAAAGTCAGCTACTGGTAATCCTGGTATTCTGCCATGTGGGGAAGCAAGATGGTGGCAATCTCTGCTGAGGTCCCTGTCTTCCCCTCCAGAATCTACTGTCTTCTGGAGCCCAGCTGTGGCTCATCAGGCATAGGGCTTATCTCTTTCTGGGCTTCCTCTCTCAGTCTCTGCTGTTCTGCTTTCTTCCCAAATTCAGATGTGGCCTATCAGGCATACAGCTCATCTCTTCAACCTTGAGCTGCTCCATGGGCCCAGCCTCTTGAGGGATTTGTGCTTCAGCTTTGTGAACAATCCTCAAAAATGGTGATTTCCTTTCTCTGTCTGTTTCTCTCTGTGTCTCCATTTATTTATTTTATTTTTTTAATAATGTTTTTTTTATTTTTTAAAAGATACTTAGATTACATAAATGTTACACAAAATATATAGGGATTCCCATAAGCCCCACTCCCCACACCTTGCCACATAAACATCCTTCATTAGTGTGGCAAAATCATTGCAATTGATAAATGCATGCTGGGGCATTGCCGTTAAGCATGGACCATAGTTCACATTGTAGTTTACACTCTCTCCCACACAGTTCTGCATGTTATATGATGATATAAAATGGCTATATCTGTCGTTGCAGTGTCATTCAGGACTATTCCCAAGACCTGAAAAAGCCCCAGTATTACAACTGTTTTTCCCTCTCCCTGCCCCCAGAGCCTCCAGTGGCCACTGGCTCCACATCAATCTTGTAATTTCTTCCATTGCTAGAATCACAATATGTCTAAAGTAGAATACAAGTAAGTCCTTTCTAGTCCATAGTTCTTTTCCCAATCCTGAGGATTCTGGGATGGTGATGTCCATTCTATCTCCAATTGAAAGGGGACTTATATCCCATGGGGAAGATGGATAGGACTATCTTGCTTGCAGTTGCAGACTCTCTCTGTTCCTTGGGATGGTTGTTGCCCATCATCATCTCCTTGTTAGTTGTCTTGGGTGCGTCCAAAGAACTGTAGAGTAGGTTTTGCAACTCCACTGAGGTTCTGGGCCCACCTTGCACATGGAAAGTTTAAAGACTCAAGTCTCTTGGAAGTACGCCTGCAAACTCCAGCACCAAGTATAGGTTTAAATAGAAGGGACAGATGAAGCATGTGTAGGGAAGACATAATTGAGTCCAACTCTGTCACTCTCAGGAGCACAAACAACAAAGAATTTCCCACTGGCTAGGCACAAAACTCTGGAACTATTTGCCCTGACCATAGGACCTGGGTGTCTCCAGAGCCCTCAGAAGCCCCACTGTTTGGGGGTAGAATCCACTTTAGCAGTCTATGAGATCCTGCTGAGATGTGCATAAGTGTTACTTCTGGGATGACCTCCCAACTCTCTTTGAAGTCTCTTAGCCATATAAACTCATTTGTCTTTACCTTTTACCCCTTTTATTCAAGGACTTTTCCCAGTTGCATTGCTAGTTGGTGCTTGGTAGTAATCCCTCAGTGCCAGGGAGGCTCATCCTGAGTAGTCATGTCCCACGATGTGGCAAATGTAATGCATTTATATGCTGAGTTTGGCTTAGAGAGAGGCCACATTTGAGCAACAAGGAGGCTCTCAGGGGGCATCTCTTAGGCACCTCACAACAAAAGGCTAAGTTTCAATTTCAAGACCAAAGGCTCATAAGAATAGTCATCAATATCTAGGGCCCATCCTTCAGCATCAACCTCCTTCTCCAGTCATTGCCCCTGCACTTGGGGGACTGTTGCTGCTCTATTATAGAATGTGGCAGAGCTCTCCAGGATGGGAATTCAATATTCTCTTGGTTATTGTGTGAGTCTCCAACCACTGTGAAAATGCCCCACAAACATTTGAACATTTTTATATATCTTATATGTATGCCAAGGTGAACTTCCTCCCATGTGTCCCCCATCACTGACACCCCACACAAACGATCTTCCCCTGCTCCAGTTGTAACCTTTCTGTAATGGTTAGGCTAATGTGTCAACTCGGCCAGGTAATTGTGTCCAGGTGTTTGTTCCAACAAGCACTGGGCTAATTGTAATACAAGAGCATTTATGGACTTCAATCACCAGTGAGTTTACTGCGTGGATGGCTGATTACATCTGCATCAATCAGGGAGATTACATCATCAATGGGTGGCGCTTTTATCCAATCAG
>JAQZBX010024658.1:0-23051 GCA_029593785.1 Cabassous unicinctus
GAGGAGGGAGGGGGAGGAGGGGAGAGCGCGGGGGCGCGGAGCGGGTGTGGGGGCGCGCAGGGCCGGCTCGGGCTCCCGCGCGTCATGGCGCGCTTGCTGCGCGCACTGTGCAGCCAGCCCTGGCGAGCGGCGCCTCCGCGTTCTGTGCGGGGCTGGGCGGGCGGCGGCGGCCTCGGCGCTGGGGTCGGACGCGGGGACGCAGGTAGGACGCGGGGACCCAGGTCAGACGCGGCCCTCCGGACCCGCCGCCTCCGGCTTTCGCTTTCCTTCCGCGGCTGCGCCGCGGCCCGAGCGACCTGCAGTGGCCGCGTCCTTTCTCCTGAAGGTCCTGGGGGCGCCCCTGCTGGCCCCTTCCAGCCCCTGCCCGGACGCCGGCCGTCTGGATCCCTGGGGGCGGGCGCCATTGACCCTGAGAGAGGCGGGTGGGCGTGTAGAGCGTGTCCCCAGACGTGCGCACGACGTTGTCCCCTCACGGCGCGGGCGCAGGAGCCCTGAGCTTCCCCGGGCCCAGGTGAAGTGCGCGGCGCTTGGGTCCAACGGGCCGACGCGCGCCCGGGCCCTGGGTCCGCACAGCGCACCCCTCTTTTGTCGCCCTCTCCCGAGCTCCGCCGGCTTCTTCCTGCGCGCAGAGAAGCTGGGGATTCGTTTGCCGGATTCCTGTGCACTGGTTTCCTGCCCGGCTGTGTTTCTTTGCGTGTCTTCAGGGCATAATTTGTGACCCCTTAAAGTGATCATCCTTATATGTTAAAGAGCCCCGTAGTGGCTGTGCGTTTCTGTGTGTGTGGTGTGCCTGTGTGCCTTTGGGCCCTCGGTTGGAGTAGAGCACACTGACATTTCACCCATTAGGAAGAGGTCACCTGGGGGGCCCTGTGCAGCTGTCCTCGTATTTCAGACACATTTCAAGGTGGCTTAGAGCCCTGTGGATTGGCTTCTGGGCGTCTGTGCAGCCGGCCCACCTCCGAATCCCAGCCTCTGTGTGTCCACTGAAGACGAGGACAGGGCTCTAACGCCCTGAAAATGCACCCAGTCAACTGGGGCCCTGTTTTCCTCCGAGTTTCCCCCAAAGTGGTGCTCACTAGCTAAGTAAAGGGCAGCACCGCGACGTGGAGGAGCAGCTGAGTCACTCGGCCTCCTGAATGCTCTCATGGCCCTGGTGTCCCAGTCAGCAGTGCCAAGGCCACGGGGGACGGCAGCGGGTCACAGTCCCGGCTGGAGCCTGCCGGCAGCTTAACAGGGCCGCGGCCTTGGCGGAAACTCCTCCTTCGGGTCTGTCCTTGGGGCTTCCAGAAGCAGCCTAGCTAATCGCCTGGGATCTGATGACCAGCAAGGTTAGGATTTGGCCAGACCCCAGCTCGTAACAGACGCCCCCCCCCCCCTTTGGAGATGCGTTAGAAGGAAACAACTCAAACAAGAGCAACTCTGCAGGCACAAAGATGCTTTCCACAGCACTGCTTTTAAGACTGGGAACCTGGGCATATCCCAAAGTCTCATCCGTTAAGGAATGCTGGAGCAAACGGTGATGAGCCAGCACAGCAAGCTCAGGAATCCATGGAAATGGCAAGCAGGTGGCAGCTCTGGGTTAAGGGCCAAGGTGTCCGGCAGACCTGAATGAGCCTGGCTGGCTCTTACTGTTTGTCTTTGAGAAAGTTTCAATAAAGTTAAACCACAGATTTCTTTTTGCCTTCTGTAAATAGGGTGATAATGATTGATCTGGTAGGGATATTATATGAAATACATGAAAAAAAATAATTTAAATAAAATGTACAATGTTTGGCACTTAGGAAGCACTCCATACATTTCAGTTATAATTACATAAGTAAATGGAAAGAGCCAAAAGTGTAACTACATTTAGTCTATGTTGTGGGTTTGGGGAAGTTTGAAAGAGAGAAAAATTGGGGGGAAATGATTGTTGGATGTGATAGAGAACTGTTTTCCAGTGCTGGGATTTCTGATGTGCTCAGAGACAAGGTCCCTAAGATTCGTCATCCAGATGGACAAAGAGCAAATGGAAAGAGCAAAGTAAGAAGCATCCTAGAGAAAAATACTCCATTGTTTCAGGAAAGCCTACTTTTTGGAGATACTCTGCTTGGAAACCATCCTGGGCATGGGGTTAAAACTGCCCAGCCCTGGTGGGGCAGAGAGCACTAGTGGTGCAGGCTAGAGTGGGTGGGAATTCTGATCCCACTTCCTAACAGCTCCAGGAGGTTCAGCAAACATCTGTTGAAATGAGGCAAGCTCATGGGTGACAACTTGGCAGCAGAACAAGGTGGTCAGACCCGTAGGACTGAGACTGGGTTTCCTTAGAAATGAGAAACCCGAGGCCTGTGTCATAGAAGATGACCAATGAGAAAGCACAGCTTGTGACACAGCATCAGGGGGAAACACAAGGGGTCTGGGTCTGTGAAAACCTAATTCGAGGTCCGTGTGCAATGGCAGCCACAGCCACGCTTTTTTGTGAAGAGGGACTCTGAAAGGATGGAGTCTCAAAAGGAGCAGTGGAAGGTGGGGATGCTGGGGGAACAGAGACACCTACCTACATGCAGAAGGATGAGAGGACCGTGTGGAGACCTGACTTCTGGTGCCTGGTGGCAAAAGATTTCACTCATCCCCAAATGAGCACACCTGTCCCAACTGCCGTTTGGTAAAAGAGCAGAGTTGATGCATAATGCCGTTTTCATCCAAGCTTTCATTGTTTAGTCTAGAGTCCCAGGTTAAAGGAACCTGTTAAGAGATGCAGGTGACCACACCTTCCAGGCCTGAGGGCACCCTGCTTGACTCAAGTCAAGGCAGCATCCATCTGCTCAGGACTCGGTCTTCCGGGCCGGCAGATCTACAGCTCAACATTGCGTAATTGGCGCTTCAACAGGAACGGGTCAGAACACTTGCCTGCCCGCCAAACCTTTCACACACGTTAATAATAGCTGAGTAAAAGTTACGTCTAGATGAGGACTCGCAGAGCCATGAGAAATACACCCTCTCTGTTTAGATGGGCGAGTCGGTCTTTCATTTAATGATTGAAACATTAGTTATAAATGTTAAACCAAAATGATAAGGATTGGTCTGTCTTTAGGATGGAGGCGGCTGGTGGATGTATGAATAGTAAGTGTGATGAAATGTGGAGGTGTGGGAAAGGGAACTGGGAACCATTCAGGACCCAAACCTCAGGTCCCAAGGTGGGGAAGGGCAGGGGTGAAAGCACTGGGGTGAAAACCCTGTCAAATTTTAGTCCCTCTCTGATTCCCTCTCTCTGGCGCCAGCTACTAGATTGCATTGCCTGTTGGCAGGCACTGAGGGCAATGCTTGCATGAGGCAGAAGGGCTTTTCCTCTGACCCTCTCTTCCTCCCACAAAAAGGAGATAGGAGGACAAAGTTCGCTTCACAGGGTACAGTTGCCCACCTCCACACCAGAAGTCAGCTGCCTCTCAGACGTCCATCGGAATGACGCCAGATCCTTGCCCCAGCCAAGGAGACGTGGGAGGGTGGCACGACCCATCCTCGTAGGGGAAGGGGGCGTTTTACCAGGATGCTCGTTTACTGCTTTGCTGATGAGTGTGGTGACAGCCAGGGCTTGGGGCTCACAAGTTCACCTCAAGACCGGAGTTTCTGTTCTGAGCGGGGTCAGGCAGGGCAGTTCGCTTTTACTAGCTCTTGTGGATCCTGGTCCTCTTGCTGAAGCCTTCCCTTTCGCTCTGTTTGGCGTGGCCTTTGTGTGGCCAGTCCCACCTTAGGGCTCTGTGACGTGTTTGGTTGCACCCGCACCGGCCGTCTTTGGCATCTCGCCCTTGGTTCAAGGCTTGTAAAATGTCCTTATACACGTATGTTATCTTAGTTTCCCAGGGCTGCTGTGGCACGTGCCACACACTGGTTGGCTTAAACAACAAGCACGTATCATCTCATGCCTTTGGAGGCTAGAAATCCCAAATCAGGTCCTCGGCAAGGCCACGCTTTCTCCCCAAAGCCTGTGGAGTTCTGGCGTTGGCTTGCCGCAACCCTGGGGCTTCCATGGCTTGTACCTCTGCCTCCGTCATGTGGCCGTGTCCTCGATCTCTTCCTTGGCTTTCCCTGAAGTCCAGCTTTTTAAAAAGGCCTCTGGTAATGCGGATGAAGGCCCACCTTGATGCACACCTACACAGGATCTTAGAAGATCCTTTTCACAAATGATTCCACACCTTAACTGAGTATACATCCTCAAAGGGTCCCATTTGTAAGTGGGTTCACATGATGTTAAGAACATGTCATTTCTCGGGATATGTAATTTAATCTACCATATGTATAATTTTTTTAACTTCCTGTGACAGTTTGAAGCTGGATGGACCTCAGAAGATCATGTTCTTAAAGCTAATCCATCCCTGTGGGTGTGAAACTGATTGTAGATGGAACCTTTCGATTAGATTCAGTTAAGGGACCTTCCTTTTGATTAGATCACTTCAGAAGGGCATGGCCCATGGTGGGTCTTAATTCTCTTACCAAAATCCTTTATAAACGGAGGAATAAAGAGCCACAGACACAAGATAAAAAGTGGCAGAGACAGAGAGACCTCCAGAAGTTGAAATCAGTGAACTCAGGAGAGAGAAAAGCCACAGACACAACAAGCCCGAAGCTGAAGCACCGAGGCTGGAAGAAGAGGGGAGAGACGAAGACACGGTCATGTGCTGATGGGCCACAGCTGAGCCTGGCGGGGGACGTGAGCCTGGAGGAGAAGGCAGAGACCCCAGTGGCCAGTGTGCCTGGCCACGTGGCGGGATCCGGGACCACCAGCAGCTGAGCTTTGGGGAGAGAGCCTCGCCTGATGCCTTGATTTGGACACTTTTCCCAGGCTCGGAACTGTAAGCTTGTCAGTTAATAGATCCCCTTGTAGAAGCCACCACATTTCTGGTACATTGCTCCCAGCAGCTTTTAGCAAACTAGAGCACTTCTTAAAATGGAATGCCTTCCACTCCCCTTTTGCCTAAGCCTGTACTTCATACCCACCCAAATCCCACTTTCTCTCAAAACAGCAGCAGCAAAGCACCTCTCCCCACTAACCCAGCCTCATGTTTGTGCTCTTCAGTTGGCAGTTGTAGCAGTTTGATTTTATTTATGAATTCCAAAAAAAGATATTGGATCATGTTTGTAAACTGCTCTGTTCCTCTGTGCGTGATACCCTTTAATTGTTTTAGTTTCAGCTGAGATGCCCTTGATTACATTATGTTAAGATTAGGGCTTTGATTTGACCACATCATTAGGGCGTGCAGAGTTGAGTCCCTGGCCCCTTGATGGGCCCATAAAACAGACTTTTACCTGGAGAAGACACGCAGAAGCAGATTTGCAGGAAGAGAGAATGCTCCATAGACACGGCCTGGGAAGAGAGATGAGCAGTTCACCTGATTGTTTGCAGCTGAAGAGAGAAGAGCCCTGAGCAGCTGAGCAGGCCTGGAAAGAAAGGAGCCCTCCAGCCTACAGCTGAGATAGAAGAAGCTGGGACCACGGAGCCTTAAGAGGAAGAGGAAGGCTGAACCCTCACAGACAGTGCCCGTCATCTCGCTCCAACATGTGCATTTTGGGTGAGAAGTTCCCCTTTTGGTACCTTGAGTTGGACTCTTTAGGGCCTTGTAACTGTAAGCTTTTATCCCACATAAATACCCTTTATAAAAGCCAACAGATTTCTAGCATTTTGATCAGCACCCCTTTGGCTGACTAATACAGCATTAAGCTTGCCTTGCTTTGTGAAACCTCTTTTATAGTTATTGAAAGCTTACGTAGTACTTGAACTTTTCACAGTTTATCTTGTCTCCCTTATATTTGACCTATTCAAGGACCTAGCTCCACCTATTCTCCAATTTCTCTCATAAATCGTCAGGTTACCCTCTCTACTGGACATCCCCATCGTGATACAAGAATAGTGCTGTCCTTCTCATCTTAAAAATACTCTCGGGTCCACTGTGCCTTCCAGTTTCCTCCAGAACTCTCCCAAAGAGTCACCACATGCACCATCTCCACTGCCTCCCCTCCTGTGTGCTATTAAACCTGCCCCAATCTGATTTCACCCCACTACTCCACCAAAATTGCTCTTTTCAAGTCACCAGGGATCCCACCTTGCTAAGCCCAGTGGCCCATTACCAGTTGCTTCTTTCTGGATGTTTCGACTGCATTTCACACAATCACTTATGTCATTGTCCTTAAAATACCCATCGTCAGGCACAACATGCTTGCAGTGCACTGCTCTCCTCTCTGGCTGCTGCTTCTCACTTCCGTTTCTTGTCCCCTCCCCATCTCCTAAGCTGTACCCGCTCGATTGTTCAGAGCTCAACCCTGGGGCCTCTCTGTTACGTCACTGCACACACTGACTTGGGCACCTCTTCCAGTCTCATTGCTTTAAGTAACATCTTCCTGCTGTTGACTCTTGGATTTATTCTTCCAGCTTGGACCTCTCCTCAAGCTCTAAATTCATATGTCCAGCTTGACATCTCTCGTTTGGATATCTAATTGGCATTTTCAAACTTGACATCCCAAAACCAAGCTCCCAAACCTGCCCCTCCTGAAGGCTTCCCCATCTTCCAGAGCTCAGGCCAAAAGCCTGGGAGAAAGACTGCTTTCTTTCTCTTATACCCCACGTCTGCTCCACCAGCACATCCTCCATCCCCACCACCAGAACATATCTAGCGACGGACCACTTCTGAGCATCTCTGCCGCCGCTCCAGTCCACATCTCTTCCGCCCCTTGGCCAGAATACAAAAGTAGCCTCTTTACTTGCTTCCCTGCCTCTGCCTTTGTTCTTATTCTTAGTACATCAACCAGTGATTCTTTAAAAATATGTTAGATCACTTCACGTCTCTGCCATAAACCCTCTAGCCCCAGGTGCCCCACCTCCCCATTACCTTTCTGCTGTCACCTCCACTAACCTTCCCCGGCCCACTCCAGCCACTCTGGCCCCGTGCTGCCCGTCACACGTGCCAGGCACACTCCCACCTGCCTTTCCTCTCGCCTACAGTGCTTGGCTAGACACTCACGTAGCACGTTGGTTCATTTCCTTCGAGCCTTTGCTGAAATGTTGCCTTCTCGAGAAGGCCTTCCTGGACTCTTCTGTTGGAAATTGTAAATGTATGCCCTAATTTCCTTCAGGCTTTTTGTCCTAAATCACCTTCTAAAATTCTGTACTATTGATTTAGTTTAGTATACCTCTACTCACAAGGGCAGTGATTCTGAACTGTTGTCTTCACTGCTGGATCCCATACATGTAGAAAAATGCCTGGCGTACAGCGAGTGCCCTATAAATATTTGTTGACTGAGTAAATTGTAGAATAAATGAAGAAAAGAATATTTATTGAAGAAATGGATGTTTATTAAATGGCAAGGCCCTATAAAATAACTAGGGATGCATGGAACAAGGCACCGTTCTCTCAGACAAATGCACATACCCTTGTTGTGATAGGGTCGAATCATGGAAGTACTGAGGGCAGTAAAAATGCAAAGGAGGAGCTTGCAACCTAGCCTTGGGGCATTGGAAGTTTATTGGAGGTGATGATAGCATCTAAGCTGAGACCAGGAGGTTGAGTAGAGTTAGCAGAGGAGAGGAGAAGGAGTATTGCAGGCAGAAGGAAGAGCTTATGGAAATGCCAAGATGAGAGAGACCGTGGGCTGTCCAGGGAAGGCGGAGGGGGCAGTTCAGAGTGCCCAGAGCAGAGTATGAGGGAGGAGTTGAAGGTGGAGGTCAGGTCCAAGGTCACACTAAGGACTTTGGAATTTATCTTGAGGGAGTTATGTCTCCCTCGAACACTTCCAAACAGTGAGAAAATAATTAGGAGTGGTCAGGATAGGAGGTAGGCGTATGAGTCAGGGGCTTGCGTGGCGGTTTATGCTGCAGACAACGGTGCCTTGTCATGGCTGAGGAGAATGGGCAGAGCCTAGTGGCATCGAGGTAGACCAGCAGGACGCCGTGATAGATTGGCTGTGGAGGGTGGAGGGTGAGGGAAAAGGAGGGTCCTGGATGTGGCCTCGGCTACTGGCTTGAACCGTGGTGCGACGAGCTTGAGCACACTGGAGGAGGCGCAGATTTGGGCCAGGGTCAGGTTGCTAAATGAAGGCCTTTGGTGCATTTCATTTGATGTGGGATGTCTGGCTGGCAATTACATGTGGGTCTGGAGCTCCACAGATTTAGGATGAAGGGAAAAATAGATTTAGGAGCCTCTCCAAGGAGGTGGAACTTTAAGATACTAAGTGGATAAAATCACCCAGGGGTGCATATGGCGTGATCATGGAAGAAGGCAGAAGAACCCCAGTATTTAAAGGGTGGATAGAGGAAGAGGAGAAGAGAAAGATACTGAAAGGAGGCAACTCGAGAGGCCAGGAGAAATAAGAGTGAAGGCAGTGGAGTATGTCAGGGAAGAGGGAGGGTGGACCATGCCCACTGCAGTGGAGAGGGCAGCAGATTTATTTGGCTGAACCGGTTGACAGTTATTTGCAGACATCAGAACACTTTGCCCCAAAACATTTCAGCACGAATCTCCTAAGACCAAAGGTATTCATTCTCCTACCAAATCACAAAACACTTACCACACTCAGAAAATTTAACATCAATATAATATTATTGTCCAATTTATAGCCCACATTTAAATTCCCCCAATAGCCCATAATGCCTGCTAACCTGCATTGGCATGTGGAAGCTAATGTTTGGAGGAAGGACTGAGAGAGGACAGGAAGTAGAGACAGCCCTTCCAAAAGTTTGGTTGTGAAAGTGAAACGAAAAGTAGAGTAATAGCTGGGGGGAGAGAGGTGTGAGAGAGAGGGGTGGGGAAGGGGGGGTTTGTGTTGCTTTTCTTCTCATCCTTGAGAAGACTCAGCACGCCAGGTGGCGCAGAGGGAGAAGCTGGGGATTCAGGTGGGAAGGGGGCAATCCGGAGATCCCGGCCCTTCGGGAGGAAAGGGAAATGGGATGTGGAACAGAGGTGGTCCAGAAGCACCTGGATGGAGGGAAGGCCTTCCTGTTTCCCTGAAACCGGATAGAGGAAGAGGCTGCATGTGGATGCAGGGGAAGCTGAAGGTCGGGAGCAGAGCGAGAGGGCTTTCCTTCGTGGTGGCTTTTGATTTCACAGAGTGAAGTGGTCTTTTGAGGGTCCATGGTTTAAGGAGAATAGAAAAGGTTTAAAACACCCACGTGGAGAAATGGAGAGTGTGCTGGCTGCTGAGCGACGGAATGCTGGCCGTTCCCGGAGAGCCCGGTGAGAGCAGCGCGCTTCGGTTTGTTCTGACAGCTCTCTCTCCCACCAGCTGATCACCAGAGTTCAGGTAGTAAGACAGAAGCCAAGGGCAGTGCAGAAGCGTCTAACTGTAGGGCAGAAATCCTGAAGCACAGTAGTGGATGGCCAGAGGTCTGTTTCCCTTCAGGGTACAAGCTACGGGAGTCCCTTCTTTTTCCCCACAAGAGGGTTTTTCACAAAGACCGCCCATGACACAAAACCTGAAGAGCGAGGGCCAGGAATTTAATAACCCTCCAGCTCGGCTTTCTTCTCTCAAATCAGTCAACTGCTCCAGCTGCGTCCGGACAAGACCTGCTCCTTTGAAACTAATAACGGAAGAAGGGGTCACTTCCACGCTTAGGCACCTGAGGAGAACTCGTTCTGCATTATTTCTGTAGCTTCTGGGACCCAAGGGGAAAAGAAAACTGGCTCTCTGCTCATTACTAATTTTCACTAAACTAATGAGTCTGTTAAAGCGCTTTGTACCGGCCCTTGTGAAGAATGGAAAGAGGGGCTGGCTTAGTCTGCGGGGCTCAAGCACCTAGGAGAGCAGCCGGAGGAGAAGGGCTCCCTGTGCCTTTGCATTGTCTTAAAAAATTCCTGTTCAATGATACAGGGTCTCTTGCCAAGAGCGACTGGCAGAAGAAACTGACTCCGGAGCAGTTCTATGTCACCAGAGAGAAAGGAACGGAACCGGTAAGCTCAGCTGGTCTCTCTTCTCCTGACGAGGTGTCGTGGGGACAGGGACGTTGGGGTAGACGTCGGCACAGCTCCAGTCTTCTGCTAGGCTGCTCCTTGTCCGTGGCTCCTCTCTTTGGACGTTAGTGTCCATCCGTTGTAGAAACCAGAGACATGACCCCCTGCCTGGAAGAATCTCCGCGCCCTCCATGGCTGGGCGCTGGCCGCGCTGCCTCCTCACGCCTTGGGCGCGCTCCACACCTCCCCTCGCTCTGGTCTGGCTCAGGCCGGTCCTGTAGCCCCCCCTGCCTGACCGCAGCACCCCACCGCTCTATCTTGACCTTCTCGCTCTCCACCACGGTGCCCCACTGCAGCCAGAGAGGTCTTCCGAAAACCCTGATCCGACCATGTCACTCGCCTGCTGAAAACCCTCCAGTGGCTTCCCGCTGCTCTCAGGGTCAAGAGGGAATACGAAAGTGGCTACTAGAGCCCCCCAGGCCAGCCGTCCTTCCTCTCCCTGCCCACCCTGCCCCCCACCACCCTCCTCTGGTCTCAACCCCCCTGGCTCCCCGGGCCCAGGTCCCTGATTATGGCACAGCTGCCATTCAGCCCTCAGCCCAAAGCTGGATGTGCTTCCCCAGCTCCTTCCCCTCATGGCATTTGTTGTTCTCGCCTGTCCCCAGGCACTCGGCTCAGAGCCTGGCCACAGGAGGCCTCAGAAAGTATGCTTTCGTGAGTGTTGACTGCCCACTTGCATCCCTTCCCCGAGAGACAGCCCTCAGGGGTACCATTTTACACAGAGCTGTGTTTCCTAACAAGTGGTTGGTCTCAAACCCAAATGTATCCCCAGGTTTTAGCTGTGGAACCTTGTTATGGGATTTGTTCATGTGCGGAGAGAGCCTACAGAGTGGCCCACAGCTGGATGGTTTGGCATAGTTGTAGTGTATTTGTTCTGGTCCTTTATCAGTGCCTGCAAAATTCACGTACGTGTCCCTGTGCGTGTGGACTTGTAGGCACCGTCTCTCCAGTGCTAAAGGAGTCCACAGCCCAGCAGATCCCAACCAATGCTCGGAAATGCTGGTGATTTTTCCAGCTTCCCTGGGTGAGGTGTCACTGAAGCCTCCACTGGGAGAGGGGCAGCCTTACGTGGACAGCACAGGGGAGCCCCAGTAATGACAGTTCTCTGTGTGCGGTTGGGCCTATTTCCAGAATATTCTGTGCTAGCCTTCATGCTGAGGTGCAGAGCCAGGCAGGGTTTGTCATTTATGCGGAGGCTTGAGATGAGCTGCCAGATGTTGAGGAGAATAAATTTGCCGTATGCCACAGATGGCGCCATATACTCAGTGTATTTGGCCGTTTTATGGGATGAGCGCCATCCGTTGTTTTAACTAATGTTATAAACCCCTCACAGTTGGTTCGTTCCCCCGTTTAACTTGTTAGAGTGTGGCAGAACTGTAAGCCTGAGTTAGCTTCGTTAGGCTAAAGAAAGAGAAGTAAAACATCTAAGCTTTCCCTCGATGGCTCGACAGTAACGTTCAGTTACGCAAGCTTTTATTGGGCAGCAGTGATAAGCTAGCTCTCTGCTAGGAGTAGGGAAACGGTAACGGAGTTGGCAGCCTGGTTGAGCAGTAACCAAAAGCCACATGTCCACCGCAGGTGGGTGGCTTTCAGGCCCTGCTCTGCCTGCCCTCCTGTCCACTGTCCACTCACTGCACCCTGCTTTGAGCTCTGGGAAGGGTGGCCAGGGGGCGATGCCAGGGAGGTCAGAGAGGGGGATGGAGGTGCCAGCAGCCAGGGCGCTCGTGGGGCCGCAGGTTGACAGTGCCCGTGCTCCTTACCATGCCTACAGCTGCCCCTGCCAGGTCCCGGCACCTGCCCCCTTCTTTTGTCCCCTGGGTGCTTCTCCATCCCTCCTTGGTTTGCGTTTCCCTGCCCCCACCTTTGTAAAAGTCCTTATTAAATGATCTCTTAGCAGTGGCATCTGTTTCCAGCAAGTGCGTTGTATTGGAAAAATCAAAGGAGGTCCCTGCAAACCTTGAACTCCCTGGGAGTGTCTTGAGCATCATTGCCCTCCCTGTACAGCCAGGCGTTTCAGGTCCTCCTAAATGGTTCTTGAGTCAAGCCCCTTCTTTCTCTACTGCCTGCTCCTGCCACACTAAATCCAGGCCTGCTTCACCTTGGCCTCCAGTGGCTTCTTGCCCCTTTTACAATCCGTTGTTCACACGGATGTCAAGTGAACCTTCTGAAAGCCACAGCTGACCGTGGGTGTGCCCAGTGTAAAGGTTTCTGGGCTTCCCGCTTCATTAGGGTGCCGTTTACACTCTCGAGCGTGGTCCAGTCCCAGCCCTGTGATCCGTCCCTGCCGCCTTCACTGCCTCTTCCTTCCCCGTCCTCCCAGGGGCCTTGCTCAAGCCCCTCTGTCAGTCTGAAATACACTTCCATTTCTCCATCCTTCAAGATTGAGCTTGGTGTTCTGTCATTTTCTATGGTAAGCATCAGTCACAATTCAGTTACAATGGTAATAATGGTAATAAAGAGTTAAAAAATCTAGCTCAGCTGTCACTTGGTGCAGAAGCTGTCCAAGGCCACACTGCTGATGGTGGGGGGCACAGGTGCCCCTCACAGTACATGCCGAGCCCCCCACCTTGGCTATGACCACCCTGAACTATAACTGCCAGCTCGCTCGCCTCTTCCCAACTAGGCGGCGGATCCTCTGAGCGCAGGAGCTATGCTTGGTTCTTTAGTCATTTTTGCAGCACCCACGCCCAGCCCAGCGCAGCCCTGGGCGCATCCTAGGTTTCCAAGTGCATTCCAGAAGGAACAGAAGAGGCGGAAGCCGAATGTGACCCTGAATGAGTGATAGTGCTTGTCTAAAATTGGGGGTTGGGGGAGGACAGGCAGGGAGGCAGGAGATAGATAGCATTTCACAAAATAGGTCTGCTTGGGTTCCTTTGTATTCAAATGTTTCGTTTTACTCCCTGGGATGCGTCCCTGTCACTTCCTCTTGCGCCAGCCGCCCCTGCGATGATAAAATTAGCCTGGAATTTTGTCAGGCTGTCCGGCTATGAATTGGTCAGCCTCAGGGCTGGTGGCCTTGTGCGTGGGGAGGGCTCTTGGCTGCAGTTGCCCGGTCGCGGCGGTGCTGGGAGCAGACGCTCAGGGGGACAGGCCCGGGAGAGACCCTGCAGCTAAGCGTAGGGTTTTAAAGAAGACGACGTCCGAGTGTGGCCACACGGGCGGCTCACTGGCCTAACTTGAAGTTGTCCCTCGTGCAGTGTGCAGAAAATGCTGGTAATACAGCCGCGGGCAGTTTGCAGGTTGGACCTGCGGGAAGCTAGAGAGGGCAGAGGACGCGTCGGTTTCCGAGTGACGTGAGCAGTGACGTGGTGAGCTGCTCCGGGCCCTGGGACGAGGCCAGTCAACAGGGGCCACGTGTCTCCGTGGCTGGCCCATGCAAGGCTTTCTTTCTCGTTGATTTTCTTTAACGGAGGAGATGACAGTAGGAATTGGGCACCATGGGCTTTTTTTTTTTGAACAGTGAGATCCCGTTTCCAGATTTGCATTTAGAAAATCCTGGCACAGCTCACGATCGCCTGGAGCTCCTCTTGCTCCTCCCGGAAGACCTGCTAACTCTCGAAGCTGCGATGAACGTGGGGACATCCTCTGAGCAGGAACTTGGACGCTGGGAGGATATAGCTCGTTAGGGAACGTTAGGGCAAAGGGTCTCCGGGACCATGGGAAGCACAGGAAAGCCCCTGACCTGCTGCTTTTTGTCCTTATATTCTGCTTTTAATGGGAGATTCCAGAGGGTTTTAGACAGTGGGCTGGACTCCTGTGGACTGGAGACCGAAACCCCGTGCAGCCACGGGGCCAAGACTGCACTCCGGCTTCTTTGCGGACTCCAATGTTCTTGTGTAACAGAGGCTATAATACAAAGCCCGATCCCTGCCCTCATTTGATGGCTTGGCACAGTGAAGGCAGGCGGTAAGCAAGCCGAAGGCCACCTCACTGGGGGCACTGCGAATTTCCCTCTGGTGGTCTTTGCACCTGGCTCAAGGGGACTGACTATCTTGGATATAAATCTGCAGGGTCATCTCCTCTTCTGCTACGAGAGGCCTGACTGTGGCGTGTCTCATTTACTTCCAGCCTTTCACCGGGATCTACCTGAATAACGAGGAGCCCGGAATGTACCACTGCGTGTGCTGCAACAGCCCACTCTTCAGGTAAGACGGAGAAGAAGGAGGCGGCGGCGGAGAGCGCCCTCCAGCTCCCCGCCGCCTTGGAGGGACGCTTGCCCATGCGGTTTTTAATCACCCTCCTAGCTTGGCCTTACTGTTGTAAGCAGAGCCAGTCGTACACGACGCCTGCTGCCTGCCAGTTTGATGATTTCTGGCATTTAGAGCCGTTAGCAAGTTTTTAGGCTTTAGTCTTCTCTTCTGAATCCTTGAGAAGCAGCAAACCCAAGTATCGCTTGGTGGGTACTTTAAGATAGAGTTATTTGAATTTATTCGAGGGAAAGTATTTAAAGAAAGCTAAACCATAATAGTGTTTGCTTGGCCATGTGATTAAAACTCTCTCTTTCTCTCCCAGGGAAAATGGATTTATAACTTAATTTAGGAAATGCAGAATTTTATGAGGATAGATTCCCCATGATACTTGACAGTAGCGAATGCCATACCCTCTTCTGGATAGCTGAAAGGAAATGTAATTGCCCCTGATTTCAAAGCCTGTTTTAAGTCAATCAGGGTCTGAAATCTCTCAACAAAGGCTTTTTTGTTTAGACATGCAGGAAACAGTCTAAAAACAGTAGATTCGATGAGGAAGAAAGAAAACATCTTTGAAGTCCGTTTTTCAGAACTTCAAAGATGTTTTTGTTTCTTGTGCATCTACCCTAAATTGGTTGAGAATAAAATATAAATCAGACCAGCTCTCTGAACCGTCCATTAGGCAGCTCTTCGCGATGTCCCTTGGGCTTTGAGCACACGGGGCTTTCCTGGCCGGCCACTAACGAGGCTGTACTAGGAGAGCCAGATCCCCGTCGAGGAGGTGGGGCGCTCAGGACCGACTCTCCTCCGTGCTCACTGAAGGGCAGGCCTTCACCCAGATCCTCTCACTCTGCCTGTGGCTTGGAGGAGAAGCCAAAGCTAGTGCCCGCCCGGGTGGCAGGGGAGAGCCACGCGAAGGCTAGCTCCATCCGTTATTCCTCAACCACTGGTTCTGTTGAAGAGGAGAAGTGGACCTGGAGATGGCCAACCTGGTTTCTATATAGTCACCAGATTTCCTGTCTTGGCCCTGTGAAGACAAAGGATGAGACATCGACCTCATGAGAGAGCGCTCCTAAACTTTAAGGCCTTCCTTCTGCCCAGTGCCCACCTCCCCCATGGCCAGGTCCTCCCGGGGAGTTGCAGAGCGCCTGGGTAGGGAGGGAACCGAGAGACAGGCACCGTGGGATCTGCCCCGCGAGCTTTCTGCAGTGGTGGCAGGAATCCCTCTCCACGCTGCCCGGCCTGGAAGCTGCTAACCATGTTGGCTTTTGAGCACTTGGAATGTAACTAGTGCAACTGGGGAGCTGAATTTTGGATTTTATTTAAATTAATTTAAACTTAAAAGGCCACATGTGGCCAGGGGCTACTGTGTTAGCACTGGGCTCGTCCAAGTTCAGGAGTCAAGAGGCCAATCCTGTGTATTTGAGGTTGAGGAGCATCCGAGACTAAGAGGGAAAGCAGCCGAGTCTCTGAAAGTCCGTTTACCAGGCGGCCAGCTCTCTGGACCGCCAGCTCACCAACCTTACTGCTGCTTTTCTAACTTTTTAGTTTTAGCTGAAAATTTTCTGTTTTATTTTCTTAAGGACGTTTCAGTAAGCTTCTGTCCTAGTTTCCTGCTGCTGCAGCAGAGACAGAGAAAAATAGTATATTCATAATCCTCATTTATGTTCCAGAATAGTCTCTCCTTAAAGATGTATTTATTCAGAGGAGAGGCGGGGTGGTCGAGGGCTTCAGCTGTACATCCTCCACCCATTGCTGTGTGACCTTAGGCAAGTATCTTAGCCTCTCTGTGCCTCGGCTTCCTTGTCTGTAAAATAAGGTGGTTGGATTAGCCGACTTGTGAGTTAATATATGTAACTCTCCAGAACGATGCTTCAACCCATTTTAGCAAGTATCTGTTGTTAGAGATAGAGCTTTCTGAGAGCTGTATTCATTAACGCATACTTGATCACAAGGAATTCTTGCGAATATAGTTTAGTTAATGAGCATATGTAAATGGAGAACATGCTCGTGAACATTCTCCCCACTCAAGAGGATGGTCTTAAGCATATATTCTGGTTTCGCTGTCCAGCTGTTTTCCCCGCCCCCAATGTCCCCCAGCCCCCATCCTCCAGCCTCAACTATAGGGAGCAGGAGCAGAGAAAAAGAAATAGTCCTTAAACTGCTGGTATGAAATAAAAATGAAATGGAAACTTGGTCGACAAGAACTCAATAGTTGAAGAGCAAGCGGTGCAGGGACGGCTGCCTCCTTGCTCGCCGCCAGCTGTGCAGTGCCTGCCTGCGGACTTTCCTTCAGGCGGGCTCTGGAATTGCACAGCCTCCCGCCCCGTGGTCTGACACTCTGCGTTCCACTTATTCCTTGAGTCCCACCTTATCCTCAAAGCCTTCTCTGATAGCACCCCTTGGTTTAAAATTTCTGTCACTGTCACCAGTATCATGCATTCTAGGACAGAATTGTTCTGTTGGTGCCCATATTTTATGTAGGCTCAGGGCCAACGTCTGCTTCTGGCACATAGCACCTGAGGTCTCATCGAGACCTCCCAATGGCGTGGCCAGTAGGAGCTCTCTGCACATCTGAACACGGACTGTCCGTGGGGACCAGGGGTATGAAATCATGATGTAAACGCAAGGAACGTGGCTCCAATGTCTTGAGCACGCACGATGAGCCAGAAGCTGCGCGCAGTGATTTGCGCTGTCCTTGTCCCTTCGAGGTAGAAACTGAGGCTCAGCGTCTTTCAGTAACTCATGCAAAAATGTTACCGTAACCACGGCACGTTTCCAATAGAAAGACCCACCCGATACGGCACCAAAAAGGAGACACACGTCTCTCGGTGAGAATGGGATTTATTGCAAGTGCACAAGCAAGGAACTGGGGGGTCTTCCCGAGACCCGTTCAGAGCGGGAAGGGGTGGGGCTGGCGTCTTCATAGGCAAAGGAGAGGGCTAGGGGAGGAGAGAAACAGGTGTTGCCAGGGGTTTCTGAGGAGGCTACGTGCAATTTCTCAGTCCTGTGTTGTCTCAAACACGTCAAATCTGTCCTTGATTTCAGCGGCTAATAAACCACAGGTGAGACACAGCTGTGCAGCTGCAAGGCCTTCACGGCTCCTTTCTCAGCCGACTGCTCAAGGATGTCGGGCTTTTTGTCTCTGAGAAGAGGTTCAGATGCTGGGTCGTAAGGTGCTGCTGGCACCCTTCTGCCTGGCTTTGCTTTGAGACGTTACCTTATTCCTGTAACCAAAACTGAGAAGGTCTGGTTAATACCCTTCAGGGAACTAAGTGCAAAGAGTAAACTGCTAAAATTAGATTCATAGGAAACCAGCTCAATTAGTGTATTAGAGTTTTCAGAGCTGTCTGAGTGAAGAAATTTTTAGTGAGCGCATTTTCCGACCATGACAAGGTCGCACAGCCAGTGAGTTACCTCCTGGGTTTCCCTGGGCCTCCGGTAACAAAGGACCACAACTGGCATCTTGAAACAACAGACCCTTATTCTCACGCCATCTGAAGGCCCGAAGTCCAAAATCAAGGGTGGGTGGGGCCGCGCACCCCCCGATCCCTGGAGGGGAGCCTCCTTCCATCTCCTGCACCTTCTGGGGTCCCGGCCAGCCACCGTGGCCCTTGGCTCGCGGCTGGGTGCCTGCAGCCCGCACGTCCATGGTCACATGGCGTCTTCTCTCCTGTCTCCTCCTCTTAGGAGGACACCAGTCATGTTGGGTGCAGGGCCGGCCCACCTGCTCCAGCAAGACCGCATCTTAATTTAACTGATTCTGTCTGCAAAGACCTCTTTCCAAATAATCCACGTTCTGGGGTATTGGGAGTTAGGAACTCAAGTATCATCCTGGGGTTTGCGTTTCACCCATGTCATCCTGTGGCACATATGGTCCGCAGGTGCCCCGGGCATGGCCTTCTCACCCAGTGGTCCCCGGGAGAGGCTGGCGCTCCACCGCCAGGGTCTCTTGGCCTATGCAGGCCGGCGCCCAGAAACTCCCCCGGTCACTGCGCTTGCTCCTCTCGGGGACCCTGTGAGGCGCTGGTGCTACACCCATGCCACGTGAGGAAATCACCCTGGGCTCTGCAGTAACCAATAGCCCCCCAAAGTCTGGGCTGCGCAGCCCCCACTCTCTGCTCCTCCCCAGTGCAAAACCTGGCAGCATCCCAGGAGGACAGAACAGGCCCGGGTGTGCGCGTGGCCGGTGCCCGCCGCTGGTGCCCACCTGGAAGGTCAGCAGCCCCCAGCTCCCCCTCCAGAGCCCTGCCCCGGCCCCGCCGCTGTCTCTGGAGCGAACGCTGTGCACTCTCCAAGCGCAGCTGGCTCTGCAGGTCAGAGCTTTAGCAGACAGGACGGCTCTGCAGGCCCTAATACCCCCCGAGGGACTGTCCTGTCCTTGAGCCAGAACGAAGGCACGTTGCCCCTCCCCACCCCCATCCCCCTTGAGCCGATTCTGAAAGTGTTTGTTAACCTCTATTTGGGGATCACATATTTTCTGATCACAAATCTTAAAATCCCAGTGTCCTCCAGGTCACAAGTAACTAAGTGACATTGTCTAAAACCTTTTCTGCTCCCTCCCCCCACCCCCCACCCCCGCCAAGTAACTGGAAATTCTCAGGTTTCAGGGTTGTCGGTGACCACTGGGTGCCCTGCTGTCGATTTGGGGCCTGTAAAATTCCCAGAAAAGAAGGAAAAGCAAAGCAAATGCGTAACAAAACAGAACAAAGTAGAATCCCCTTCAGAGTATTTGAGAAGAGGTCCAAAATGGTTTTAGTTCCTCACGGGTGGGGCTTACAACCCACTCATCATTTAAATGTGTATTTACAGGAGTTTCTCATTGGCCTGAAGACTTAAGGCCCAGCCTTGAATTATACACGTTGTGTCTCACGTAACTCGGTCACATCCCCAGATTCTGTTAATTGCAGCAATAAAGGTTTACTGTTTCCCATAAAATGTCTTAATGGCTTTTCGTTAGTCTTAGACTCTTTAATTTTTTTGTAATTTATGATATTCATGATTCTCCATCAAAATTCCTTTAACGATCACTAGTTCACATATAGCGCTGCGGGTGGGAAGGCTGCGAGCGAAAGCGGTTAGTGGTGGTTTTCCCTGGGGCAGGGCTTGGAGAAGGCTGCGGCATCCAGCCAGCGTGGTCCCAGGCGCCTCCAATTCCATGGATATCTGTGGTTAATAGTATATTGAAAAACAATAGCCACCGGCGATTAGGCACCACATGTGTCTGGCACGATGCCAAGCACTTTATGTACAAAAGTATCTCAGTGACTCCTCTGAGGAGAGAACAGGTAGCCTGCCAAGGTCACACAGATCTAACGACCAGGCCTGCCTCGGCCGCAGACTTTCAGGCATCAGAGCTCCTCACTCCTCATCGTTAGGCATGTGGTTCTCAAAGTGTGGCCTGAGAAACCCCGAGGGGGCCTGGAGCCTCTCCAGGGGGTTCTGCGAGGTCCTCCCTTTTCCATCTGCGTGTCTGTGTGAGGCCAAATTTTACTCCCGTACGTCAACCAAAGCAACATGGCAACAGATTGAACAGAGAAGCACCTGTGAGGATTCAGCTGTCAGCTATCAAGCCAGACACGAAAGGGATTTGCAAAAATGTGAAGCAATGCAACCCTTCTCACTCCATGTTGTTTTGAAAAAATATAGTTATTTGTCATAAAAGATGGTATTTACGTTAACGTGCAATGAATGTATTATTTTTTAAAATAATGTAAAGCGTATTTTTTTAAAGTCTCGTAATTTCTAATGTGGAACTATGTATGTGTATGTATATTAGTCAGCCAAAGGGGTGCTAATGTGAAATATCAAAAACGGGTTGGTCTTTATAAAGGGTATTTATTTGGGGTAGAAGTCCACAGTTACCAGGCCATAAAGCGTTAAGTTTCTTCTCTCACCACAGTCCATTGCCATGTTTTGCAGCAAGACAGCTGCCGATGTTTGCCAGGGTTCAGGCTTCTTGGGTTCCTCTCTTCCCAGGGCTGCATTTCTCTCCGGGCTTAGTGCCTCTGGTTCCTCCACAAGGTCAGCTGTAGACGATCAGGAGAACAGCTCGCTTCTCATCTTCTGGGGCCTTCTCTCCAACATCAAAACTCCAACATCAAAACTGCTTCTCAAAAACTGCTGCAGCTGTGTTCTTTGTGATGCCTTTTATATTTTCTTCCCCCACCCACCAAGGGGTGGGGCTCAACGCCCTACTGACGTGGTCCAGTCAACGCCCTAATCATAACTTAATCATGCCCAGATTAACAGATCAGTTTACAAGCATGACCCAATTATATTTTTGGAATTCATAATTACATCAAATTGCCCAATGGCTACAGTATGTATCACGTGTGTGAGTGTGCACGTGTGTATTGAATGTAAAACAAAGCTTTTTTCATCCCAAGGGGTCCTGAGACCGAAATGTTTGGGAACCACTGTATTACACTCTGCCTTCTGCTGGGCTGTGTGTTCTACACTGAGCGTCCTTCTGTGTTCATAGTCTAAGGATTTGGTTATTTGCCACTTTTTTGTTCTTTGCTTAGTTTTCTGCAGGGTTTAACATTCAATTCTTAGTTTTCATCCTTAGATAGGTATAGCCATCTTCCTGCCACTTAAAATATAAGAATCCGTTTTCTCAGTGCATTTAAAGGAGCTTAACTTTCCGAACACGTAGAGAGCGGGCCTTTAGTGAGCGGACTGGCTGGCTGCCCTCCACTCCTCTTGCCAGCTGCCCTGGCCGTCCCCACCCGTAGTCCACATGGTGTTTCCCCTGGGGCGTGGCAGCACGCGGCAGCTGGCTTGGGGTGCCAGGCCTGACTGTCGGTGGTGGCAGCCATGGCTGAGGGCTGCTAGCACCATCCCCAGCCTCCCTGGGCTCCAGTGTCCCCTTCCGTCCTCACACCAGTTCTGCAAGGCACATGAGATGACTTCCCCACTTTACACACGGGGAAACCGAGGCTTAGAGAAGTCAAGGAGCTGCCCGACTTCACACAGCTAAGTGGCAGGCACAGCTCTTGGTCCCCCGCGGCAGTCAGGCTTACGTGTTTAAACAAAACTTGAAGTTCCTATTGCTAGAAATGCCTGTTTCTTCTCAGCCTGTGCGTCTGCTAGATCACGATGACCTCCTCAGACTGCTGCTATTCCGTTTCGATTCAGAGCACATAGATTTGAGCTGTTTCCTAAAGTTCACAAAGTTCCTAGTGGTTTTAGGCCCTTGTTGGGCATTGAGGAAGATGCCTTTAGTGTCAAAGGAACAAGGCACCTGTTCACTGTGATGAGACAGCAGCAAAAATTCTGTGGGACTGGACACTCAAGTTACTGGGCTTACAGTCTGGTGGCGGGGAGAGAGAAATCAGAAGCTTCCAGTAGAGAACTGTGTTGGGCATATGTATTATCCAAAAGGGGTGCTGATACAAAGCACCAGAAATCTGTTGGCTTTTATAAAGGATATTTATTTGGGATAAAAGCGTACAGTTAAAAAGCCCTAAGAGTCCAACTCAAGGTTACCTCCTCACCCAAAGTCAGTTGCCATGTGGTGAAGCAAGATGGCGGGCGATGTCTGCAAGGGTTCAGCCTTCCTCTTCCCTCTTTAGGCTCCGTGGGCCCAGCTTCTTCCAATTTCAGCTGTAAGCTAGAGAGCTTGTTTCTTTCTGGGCCTTCTCAGCTGCTCAGGGCTCTGGTCTCTTCAGCTGCAAACTATCAGGGAAATGGCTCATTTCTCTTCCTGGGGCCTCTGCCATGTCTATGGAGCTGCCTCTCTTCCTCTGTGCTCTTCTCCTGTGTATCTACTTCTGTGTGTCTCCTTGATTGAGCGTCTGTTTATGTAGCCCACAAAGGGGGTGGGGACTCAAACTGAGCCTCCCTAATGACATGGTCGAATTAAAGCCCTAATCTTAGCATAATTTAATCAAAGGCATCTTGGCTGAATCTAATACAGTCAAAGGGTATCATGACCAGAAGAACAGACCAGTTTACAAACATACTCTCTTTTGTAATTCATAAATAATCTCAAACTGCCACAGCATAAAATGTTCTTTGTATGTGAAAAGCGGGCTCTTCAGCAGCTGTGGTCGTGTGACTGTTTCCTACAGTTCTGAGAAAAAGTACTGGTCAGGCTCGGGATGGCCTTCATTCTCTGAGGCTCATGGCACAGTTGGCTCAGACGAAAGCAACACAGGAGTCCTCAGGCGCCTGGACACCTCACTGGGATCAGCTCGTACAGAGGTTGTCTGCAAGCAGGTGGGCTGTGTTGTTTTGTTTCCCCCTGTCCCAGTCTGCCAGGGCTGCTGTGACAAAGTCCACACACCAGGTGTCTCATGGTTTTGGAGATGGGAAGTCCACCAGGCCATCCTTTCCTCAGAGTCTGTGATGTTCCGGTGCTGGCTCACCCATCCCTTGGGTTCCTTGGCTCATGCCTTTGCCTCCATTACTTGTGATCTGTCTCCCGGGCCTCCTCCGGTGGCTTTCCCTCACTGACTGCATCTGAATACCCTCTGCCTTATATGGCCTCCAGGCATGTGGATTAAAGATCACTCTGATTCAGTCTGTCCTCATCTAAATAGGATCTTCAAAGGTCCTACCCTCAAATGGGTTCACACTGTAACTGATAGTAACATCTCCAAAGGTCCTGCTTACAGATGGGTTCACACCATAACTGACAGTAACATCTCCAAAGTCATGCTTACAGAAGGGTTCACACCGTAACTGACTGTAACATCTCCAAAGTCCTGCTTACAGAAGGGTTCACACCGTAACTGACTGTAACATCTCCAAAGTCATGCTTATAGAAGAGTTCATACCATAACTGACTGATCTCCAAAGGTCCTGCTTACAGAAGGGTTCACACCGTAACTGAATGTAACATCTCCAAAGTCCTGCTTACAGAAGGGTTCACACCGTAACTGACTGT
>JAQZBX010024659.1:0-30018 GCA_029593785.1 Cabassous unicinctus
CGAACCCGGGGCCTCTCATATGGTAAACGGGTGCGCTATCCATTGCGCCACAGCCGCTTCCTGCCGTGAGGTTGCTGCATCAGCCCACCGCACCACTCAGGCCGGCGTGCCCTCACAAGGAGGCCTCGGGGCGCGAACCCGGGCCTCCCATATGGTAAACGGGGGCTCTATCCACTGAGCCACACCCGCTTCCCTCTTTTTTTTTTTAAAGATTTATTTATCACCGCTGTTGTTTTGCACTCGCTGTCTGCTCTCTATGTGTTTCTCTGTGTCTGCTTGTTTTCTCTTTAGGCGGCACTGGGAACTGATTCTGGGACCTTCCGGAATGGAGATAGGCGCTGAATCTCTTGTCACCTCAGCGCCCTGCTCTGCCACGTCTCCTATTGTCTCTCATCTGTGTCTCTTTTTGTTGTGTCATCTTGCTGCATCCGCTCTGTGTGGGCCAGCTCTCCATGCGGGCCAGCATGCTTTTTCACCAGGAGGCCCTGGGAATCAAACCCTGGACCTTCTAAATGGTAGGTGGGAGACCAATCACTTGAGCCACATCTGCTTCCCTGTATGGGTCTTTAAGACACAGTACAGCCCTTTCAGAAACCAGAGTACAACAAGAATCACCACCCAAGGGGCTTATCTTTTCTTTGTGGTAAAACTCAAGTGGTTTGTTTCAGAAAATGTGGCTGAAGGAACTATGAGAGGTCCTGAGGTCATCTTGATGCTCTGCGGGAGCCACACATACTGCTCTCAGCATTCCTTTTCTGGGGCAGTTCTTCAGCACTTCTGGACGGAGCCCCAATACAAGTGACATGACTCAAAGGCAAAGAGCTTTCTGATGGCTTAGAAGACTGTTCATGACATTGATTCATAAATAGTTGCTGACTACCTGGCTCAAATACCAACCTGTTTCTGGCAGTAAACAAAACAGAAAATCTGGGCTGTCATTTTTCTAGTGGGAAGAGATAGACAAGGAACAGCACTTTGAGGAATACAGAAGGATGAGGAGATTGAGCATACCTGGTGGTTTGTGGTAGGTGGGGTACTTAGTGAAGACCTCTCTGATGTGACATTAAAGTTGAGACGTGAATAAAAAGGAAAGGTACATGAATCTCTGAGGGAAGAACATTCCAGAAACAATAACTGTCCCAGTACAACAGTCCTAATGGGGGTATGACTTTAGTCATTTTGAACAAAAATAGGAATGAGGCGATATCTGAGAGAAAGGCAGGACAGTCAGTTAATCTACTTCGCTTAAGGCTCAGGGACTGTAGAGTTTTTTCCAAGTGCAATGGAAAGCCATTATAGACTTTATTTTATTTATTTATTTATTTATTTTAAAGATTTATTTATTTACTTGATCCATTTTAAACCCCTCCTTCCCCATTTTGCTGTTTTTGTGTGTGTGTGTGTGTGTCCACTTGCTGGGCAATTCTCTGTGTCTGTTTCATCTCTTCTCATCCTCCTCCTCCAGTCTTCACCAGGATTCTATCCTGGAGACCTCCAATGTAGGAGAGAGATGTTCTGCCACCTGCGCCACCTCGGCTCCTGGTTTTCGGAGCTTTCGGAGCATCGCGTCTTGTCTCTCTCCTTTTACGTCATCATCTTGCTGCATGGCGGCTCCACGGCTCACCAGCACCCAGAGCCTGGCGGCTCACCGGCACACACAGCCTGGCAGCCCATGTGCCTTCTATATATATATTTTTATTTTACCGGGAGGTCCCGGGGAGTGAACCCAGGTCCCTCCATATGGCAGACTGACACCCAACCATTTGAGCCACATCCATCCCCCCATTATAGACTTTAAAACAGGAAAGTGCCATGCTTCATGTTGTGTGTTGAGTAACTCTTAGGTTTTTGGCTTGTGGGCAACTGGGTAGAGCGAGGTACCACTGGGTAGATAGAGCAAAATATAAAATAACTGAACATCTTAATTTAGGACATTTTACTTCTAAAACAGTATCAAACAGGTAAATGGATATACAAGTCTGGCGTTACACCAAGTTTTGGGGCTAGAAACTTAAATTTGAGAAATCATGATATAAACTATGTATTTTTTAGTTTTGGAACAGAATGGAATTACCTGTGGAGGAAGCATAGTAAAAACACAGAACAAGAGCGGAGGACTGAGCTCTAGAACAGCACTTCAAAATTTAAAGACTGATCCAAAGAGAATGAAAAGAAATAACCAAGAGATAGGAAGAAAACCAGGAAAGTATGATGATTCTAGAAGGCAAGAGAAAACATTTTTCCTAATAATAAGGTTTGAATATTTCCACAAAAGTAGTTAAAAAAAATGAAGAAAGATAACTATGCTGAATGCTGTTGAGAAGTACGATAAAAGCAGGAAAGCGATTTTGGAAAACAAAAGATATTGTGATGTTAAAGCGAAACTAAGCATTGTAAGTGTTTATTGTCACAGCCAGTACAGCAAGCACTGGAACAGAAACAGCATGGCCAAGGAGGAAGTTCATGCTGCAACTGCCGATACTCCAGGGCAGTCCTGCCTAGCACTCCAGCAGTGACCTACCACTGCAGTTCTGCTAAATTACAGAGGGGCACACTCACAGAAGAGAAAAGGATTCCAAAACTGAAATGTAAACATAACCCAATACTGTATAAAAAGATTACTCAGTAAAGCATACACAGGGGTTTAGTACAGAATTTGCTCCGTTTTCTAGTTTTAAAATGAAACCAATTCATAGTTGTTTTTTTAATAGCAAAATAAAACTGGAGGTGATTCATATTCATCTTATTTACATTCTTAAAAGAAAACAAAATAAGAAAAATATCACACTCTAATATAATTTAGTTGGGGGAAAAAAAAGACTTACCAAATTTTTTGCAGAAAAGCTGATCTACCATCTTTCTTAATTTAGTGATCCTGGCATACCACTCTTCCTTTACTGTAAGAGTAAAAAATATACAAATTTCCTCATTTTGATGATTGTAATAACTTAGTTCATTAAACATTATGATTATAATAAAGTAGGCAATATTTTTTTATACTTCTAGTCATAACTACTCTAAGATTCCAGAAGTGTGTACTAATAAAATTATGTTGACAATACAAACAACAAAATGAAATATCACCACTTAAGAATAATTTTACATAAGTAATCTAAAATGTTGCAATAAAGCTAGGAGACAGCAAAATTAAGTTTACCCAAAAATAGAAGGCACTTTTGGCAATTACAAATTTAGGGCTATGATAGTGCTAACAATCCTGTCATTATACCAACAATTGTATTGTTATGACTTCCATTTTGTTAAGTCCTCACCCCACTCTCCTACACAGGAAAAATAATAAAGAAAAAATTATGTTTGTATTTCCATCAAAACACATCTAACAAACAAGTGATGATGCTGGTGGCTGCAAGTGCTAAGAAGTAAATCATTATGAACCAGGTAACAAAATGTTCAATAAATTACGGCAGATAATATAAATTCTGCATCTCTCAAGAAGAACATGTTTCTTTTAGATCTCTCTATGCAGAAATTCCATGAGTGTTACTTTATTACTAAGAAAATGAGTTTATTCTCCCATAGAGTATTTGTCAAAATTTTGACCATGTGAATCTTCCTCTAACCGTAAGTTCAATTAATTGTACAATTTGTACAATTAAAGACAAGTCACTTCATGTGGAAGGTAACATAAAGAAGAAACTCTCAACAGCTAATGTTCCTAAAGTGGTAAATAATTACTATACAAAAAGTTCTGATTTGACAGACAATTTAACACAAGGCTAGATTCCTACCTCCTGAAGCTGGTTTATCAAGTTGTAAATCTTCACGTGTTGAATTCAGAAGTTCATGCCTTAAAAGGCGAAAAAAAGTATTAAATATTTACCACGCCCCTAGTACATAATTTTTTTTTAAGATTTATTTTTATTTATTTATCCCCCCCTTGCTGCTTGTGTTCTCTGTGTCCATTTGCTGTGCGTTTTTCTGTGTCTGCTTGTCTCCCTTTGTTGCGTCATCTTGCCGTGTCTGCTCACTGCGCCATACAGGCTGGCTTTCCTTCACCAGGAGGCCCCGGGAATCGAACCTGGGGCCTCCCATATGGTAAACGGGAGCCCAATCAATTGAGCCACAGCCGATTCCCCCTAGTACATAATTAATATGCAGTCATCAAGGCCAGTTTTAAAAAGAAAAAGCAATCTAGATTCTAGGGGACAATTAAATTCTAATTTCTTGGGGTTTCTATAGAGTAAATAAAACCAAATGGTCATTACAAATTGTCTTATGAGGTGGTTCATAGAGCATGTATCTTCATAGTACAAGAGATAATTCTTCAATCAAGGTGGCAAATTACTGAAATTCTAAATGAGATCCTTTTATTTTCTATTGCATTCATAGCCATCTTACGTCAACACCCTTGTTAACTGGTTATAAAATCCTAAATATATTTCAATAATCCTACTTGCAGGACAATATAAATGCACTGTTTATTTTTCTTAATAATCAAACAGTCCATAGATATAATTTGTAAATCACAGAATCTTCACAAACTAATGATACGTAACCCATATCACTGTTTTGTTGAAATGGCATAACATTATAGCAGGGGAAAAATATCTCAGACAAGTACAACAATGTCTAGATTAACAACAATCTCAGAGATGTTGGAAAATGATACAGTCAACAGTATATACAATATTTGAACGAGGTTACTGGGCTGTGAAATAAAACAGATTTGCTAAAATCTATACAATCACCCTTCTGTACACAGAATAACAGTAATTGCTAGTATCAAAACTAAACATAAACCTTTGGGGGATGTCTAAAGAGAATGTTCTTGCTAAATGTGGAAGATGGATACCCATAATTGAATATACTGAAAAAACTTCCAATAGGACATGCACAGCACAAATTACCTTGTGATAAGACTACATAAATACTTAAACATCCAAAAATACACTACTGAAGTTTTTTATATACTTTGTATTAACATTAGCAAACATGAGTAAAACCTACAGAAGTGTATTTTCTTTAAGATACTGCTCCTAAAAAATTCAAAACTTCAACAAATTAAAAAACTGTCAAGTTAATAAAGTGACAAGAGTCCTTTAAAAAACTGAACTTATAACATCACCGTGTATGTATGGGGAGGGGGGTGTTGAGTGCACGAAGGGCTTTGCTTATGGTACTTGGCTAGTGTCATGCTTTCAGAACAAGCCCATACTGTTGAACAGTCAATTTCATGAGACAACCAAATTGTTAAACTAAAATTTGTTTGAAAGAAAAGTATCTGTTAGCAACAATTTGGTCTATGGATGACAGCTCACCTATTATTTTGAGGTAACTTTTGGGTCCCTTTCCTCTAAGATGAAAATCGTGTATTTCAGGAAAATGGCACTTCCTACTACCTGGGGGGGAAGTTCAGATTGTTTTAACTCCATCATAGCTATGCCTTTCTCATGCTTGAAGCTGGTTTAAGAATAAGCATTTGACATAATTCTAACCAGCCAGAAGTAAGGCTCTATTTCCCAAGGTTTCCGTGCTCAATGAGAAATACCAAAGGCGTTTTTTGTTTTGTCTTTTTTGTTTGGATGTAAGGCCTGTAACTATTGTACCAAGGTTGCTCCTAGTCTAAAGAAAAGATCAGCACATTTGGAAGACAGGATGTGGAGAATTTCAGTAGAGCCACGTAGTTTTAATCATCTCATGTGACCCTCTTTACCACATGTGATAATAGGTATTTTACTTTATAAAATGTAGCTTACAATTATATTTTCTAATTTCCTAGTTCATTTTCTCTCCAAATACTGGTTTTATAGATGTAATAGGATATCTGCAAATCTAATTTTGCTGAAATCTGTTGACAAACAGCCTCCTAATTTTTTAAATCTTTTATTCTAATTTTAATACTATTTTAGTTAAGAGAAAATATAATCAGCTAACTTAGCTTTACTTTCTTCCACTTTCATTTATTTTGAATTTTACAATCATATATTCTCTCATATACTTTAAAATTTTTAGAACTGAAAAAAAAAGATGTTTATACTTTACTTCTTTCTTTAGCATACTGAGGAGAAGTATGAAAAAATGAATGTTGTATAACATTCAGGTATGGGCAGGTGTTTATGTTCCAAAAGCCAAATCTGGCAGGACTGGCACAATCTAGTACACAGATACATAAAAAAGTAGAAAATGAAAATATACATAAAGTCAAATTTACCTTAAATATAGCCATAGTGGTCAATGAATATTTGTCAACAATTAAAAAGATGCACTACTCAAGAACAAACATTAGAGTCTAATAAGAATCCAAGATTCTTACTTCTTAATCACAAAACGAATCCTTTCCTTTGCAAGTAAGATCCTCTCAAGGCGAGGAATTCCGTAAGTAGATGGCCGTCTAAAAGGAATTCCTTCAGGAAGTCCTTCTACATAAAGATCTTCAACATGTGACTGGAATAGGGGATACGGGATCGTCACAGGACCTTTGGCTTTTATAGCTTGAGCTTTAGGATAAAAAGAGAAAAGAATCACCATTAAAAGATAAGGAGATTAAACAGAGTTAAAACCTAGAGTATAGGTTACTAGGAGAAAGGATGAGGGCGGAAAAGGGGTACTGATGCTTAATGTATGTAAAATTTTTAATTAGCTTGACTCTAAAAATATGGAAATGGGGATAGAGTAGATGGTAACACATTATAGTGAGTATAACTAACACGACTGGTTTATAAATGGGATTGTGGCTGAAAGGGGTAGTCTAGGAATGTAAATATCAGTTGAAAGAAAGCTAAAGAATAATCTAGTGACTGAATAACATAGTGAACCTGGAGGTAGATGAAGATTGTGGTTAATAGTACAAATACAAGAATATTCTTCTATGAACTAGAACAAACATACGTCACTATTACAAGGTGGTAAGAATATGGTGATGAATGGGAAAAATACAATTAATGTAACTTATGGACTATAGTTAAAAAAAATATTGTAATATTCTTGCATCAATGTCAAAGAAGGTATTGTATCAATACTAAGGGTCAATTAATAGGGGGTATGGGATTTTTTTCTTTTGGACAAAGAAAAACGTTCAAAGATCTACTGGGGCAATAACAGCACACCTCTGATCAAAGTGAGAGTCACTGAGTGTACATTTTGGATAGACTGTACAAGGCATGGGACTGTGTAACACAGTGAACCATATGGAAGATAGACTGGGTAATAGTACAAATATGAGAGTATTCTCTCATGAACTACAAAAAACGTACCATACTAATACAGGGTGTTAATAGTGTGATCATGTTCTTTCATAGTCTGTAATAAATGTTCCATAACAATGTAAGGTGTTGGTAGAGGGGTGAGATATGGGAATTCTGCACATTATGCATGATAGATGTTTAGTAAGCTCACAACTTCTCTAAAAATATGTATATTTAAAAAAAAAAGTATATTAAAAAGGATGAGTATAAACATGGTTTGTAGAAAATAACTTATGTGTTACTCTCTAACTTTTATAACTTCATCTTCATTTTTGTAATTGTAAGTGAACTACAAGAAAATTAGATCAAAAGAACTAAAAGGAAAAGAATGCCAAAGATGTCAATTATTTGTTTACCAAAATCTATGATGAATTAATCCCTAATTATTATTTCCTAATGATATCTGAACCACATATGAAGCCAGAAAAAGCATGAGTTAATATCAGCTAATACATATAGTCAACAATGGAATATAAGTAGTATTTCTAAAATATAAAAATTAGTGTTATTATTGAACTTACAAAAGACTTAAAAAACAACAACAACAACAAAAAAAACCCAGAAGATTTCCCTGAACTGAAAAATTCTAAGATTTATTTAACTGAGAATAAAATAATTCAAAAAGTCAAAAAGCACAGACTGAATTGTTTGGTGATTTTTTATAAAAAACAAAATGCAAAAAGTTTTTCTATTTTTACACAATAGGGGACATTTAAATATGTACTGGGTAATAAATATAATTGGGGGAGGGTCTTTGTTAATTTCATTGAGTTATATTCCTTCATCTCACCTTACTCTACAATTTGAGATGCAAACTTTTAGAGCTGAAATGACAATGTCTCAGGCATCTGAGTTTTAAAATACTCTTACATCTAAAAGAGCTGGGCAATGAACATGTTCTAAAACTGATTGTGGTGATGAATGCACAACTCTGTGATTATATTCAGAGCCTCTGATTTTACACTTTGGATGGCTTTTATGGTGTTTAAAACAGAAACTGTTATCACGAGAGTGCGGTCGTGCTGCTTACAATTACCAAAAACGCTGGAATGGTTTTATCAATGGGTAAAGGGTATCTTTTGGAGGAATTGTGAGATGCTTGAGAGAAAAGGTCTAGATTGCTTTGAAGAGACTGATAGTAAAAATATGTATGTTAAAGATGATAAAGCTTTAAAAGGAAATGATGAACCTATTATTGGAAACTGGAAGAAAGGTGATTCTTGTTTTAAAGCTGCAAAGATTTTGGCAAAATTGACTCCTGATGTTAGATGGAAAGTAGAATTTCAAAATGATGAGCTTGGATATTTAGCTGAGGAGATTTCGAAAGTAAGTGTGGAAAACGTGGCCTGGCTTCTCCTTGCAGCTTACAGCAAAATGTGAGAGTAAAGAGATAAGATGAGAACTAAACTACTGGGCACAAAGAAACCAGAGACTGATTTGGGAAATTCCAAGCTTTTGGAAAACAAGCCCCCAGAGGATAGTGTCCCATGTGAAGACTTAGCTAAATTTGGAAGTTGTAAGTCCAGGAAAGACTTGTGGAAAGTCTTACTGTCTGATGGCTAGACCCCTGTTTCTTGCATGCTAAACCAACAAGCTATTTGCAAGATCTGTATGAACAAAACCACTCTTTGCCTGGACTAAAAGGGACAGGGAGAAGAGAGATTGAAGGAAAAACGATTTCAAGTGGAAAACCGTGGAAGCTGAGGTCTGAAATTAAGACATCTCCTCAAGCTGACAGAGGGACCCCACACATGCGTGTGGGAAAGGTGAGTTTGTCATGGCATTCGAAGAGGGTGGATCTTCCAGCCCATTGTTAAGGGAGAGAGTTTGGCCACCCCAGGCTACAGAGAGGCTGGAGCACATTCCCCTGTGGTTGGGGAGAGTTAGGTCACCACCCCACTGTTCTGAGGGGGTTCGGCATGTATGCCAAATATTAGGAAGAATGTTGTTGCCACCTCATTGTACTTAAGGGGGCTGATATTGTCCCCCAGAAATTGGGGAAAGTGTGGCCATCACCCCAATGTTCTTGGAAAGTTGGGAGCTCGGTTGCTACCTAGATGCTTTCAGTGGGCGGAAATGAAAGTATGGCTGTTGGGTAAGCCCGTGGAAAGGGTGGGCCCCCATGAGGCCCCTCACTGTTCTAAGGATGACTCTCAGACTTTGAAATGTAATGGCAAATGCCCTGCAGGTTTTCAAAACTGTTGGGGACCCGTGATGCCTGTTTCTCTTCCAATCTCTCCTTTTGGTAATGCAAACGTTTATCCTATGTTTGTGCCTCCTTTTTATATCAGAAACAGAGTTTTACCTAAGTTTCATGGTTTATAGCCAGTGGGGAATTTCTGTCAAGACAAACTGCATGCCATTAACTGATTTATACGAAATACTGTACCCAGCATTGCTACTGAAATGATTTAAGGTTTTTGGAATATTGTGATGTAACAAATATATTTTATATATGGAAAGACATGTCTTTTTGGGATTCAGAGGGCAGATTTGTGGTGAATCCCAAAAAAAGAGAAAGATCATGTTTGTAGACTAATCTATTACTGTGAGTGTAAGACCCTTTCAACTGGACTGTATCAATGAGGTGTGACTGATAAAAATGGAGACACAGAGAGACAGACACAGGAAGCCACCATTTTTGATCCTGCCATGTGAGAGAGACTAGAGGATCTCCTAAGCACAATTCCCCCAAGAGGATGAGCACATGGAGCAGATCAAGACAAGATGAGCCCTGCTATATGCCTGATAGCTTACAGCTCAACTGAGGAAGAAAGCGGAGCACCCAAGACTGACAGAGGCGGCCCAGAAAGAGGCAAGTCCTATGCCTGGGTGCTCACAGCTGAGCTCTGGGAGCTGGACTCTGAGAGACAATGAGTCCGAAGGGGAAAGTTGAGACCTTGGCAGAAATCAGTGGCCATCGTGCTTTGCCACGTGTCCAGACAACAGGATCAACAGTAGTTGACTTTGGTGAGAAAGCACCTCATGTGGTGCCTCGATTTGGACTTTTGACGGCCTTGGGAATGTAAGCTTTTACCTCAAATAAATCCACTTTATAAAAAGCCAACCCATTTTTGGTACTTTGCGTTGGCAGCCTTTTAGCAAACTAAAAATTTAACAGCCCACCTCCATTAAGGAGGCAGAGGAAGGTGCCTCAGGACTCCCTCCATCCTCTTACAACAAACCGCAAGAACTAACAGAAACATGTTTCTCAAAGTTCCAGAAAATAGCTAAAGGAGTGCAGTAAGAAGGCAAGTGCCGAATCCGAGAAATGTCCACTTAAAAGAACTCATGGTGCCCTGGCTGGTCCCTCCCATGCCTTAACCATTTTGGCAGGGAGCCGGCCTGTGCTCCCAGTGCAGATCCCTGGTCCTGGTTCCAGGAGAGCCCTCATGCACAGGCTGGGGAGCATAGATGTCTGGCCCAATCTGTCCGATGGTGGCCAGAGGGACTTGCCATTCCAAAACTCACCCTTCATATAGAGAAGGTGACTGCTGTGGGAGCAGTCAAGTCATGCTGCCTGGGGCAAGGGATTGCTGGCTACAGGACATACAGTGCAGTGTCCTGACCAGACCAGCCAAGAGGAATGGTCTTCCTAAGTAGAGGAGACATTCTTATCCACGTACAAGGGAGAATTCCAAGGGTCAACCACACTGGGCCAAGACAGACATGCAGGAAAAGGATGAGGGACAGCCCCTATGCATTGGCCTGGAACGATTCCCTAAACACAGTGTATGCATAAGCCCTGAAGAAGAGGGCTTTGCAAGCAATGGAAAAGGTGTTTTCTTTTTTTTCCTCCTCCCTTTTTTTTGTTAGCTCCTGGAATTCAGGTAAAGCTGTTACAACACTAGCTGGATTGAAGGTAAAGAAACAGACAGACACCTCAGGGTCCAAATTCCAGCGATAACATACTAAACCATCAAAACGGCCTAATTTCAACAAAAAGATTACAAAACAAAACAATACAAGAAACCAGAAGTGATGGCTCAGGCAAAGAGAAGATTAAAATTTTAGAAGCCATCGTTGAGGAGGATTAGACAAAGAGTTTACAAAAATGGTCCTAAAATATGCTCAAAGAGCTAAAGGACAACATGGACAAAGAACTAAAGGAAATCAGGAAAAAAGACAGACGAATACAAAGAAAATAAAGTAGAGAGATAGAAATTGGGGGTGTGTGTGGGGGGGTGGAGGGTGGGGAAGAACAGCTGAAGACACCATAAGAGAAATTTAAAATTCCCTAGAGCAGGGTTCTTAACCTTTTTTGTTCCATGGACCCCTTACTAAGTCCACACTATACTCTGCATTATTTAATAAATATACCACATCCATACCAACACATCCCCACAAGAATAATGGTGGGGTTTTTTTTGTTTGTTTGTTTGTTTATTTCAATTCCGTATCATGGACCCCTTGTTAAGAACCCCTGCCCTACAGGGTTCAGCAGATTGGAGATGGCAGAAAAAAGACTCAGTGAACTTGAAGATAAGACAATTGAATTATCCAGTCTCAGGAGCAGAAAGGAGAAAGACTATTCAAAGAAATTATGGCTAAAACCTTCCCAAATTTAACAAAAGACACGAATACACAAATCTAAGATGCCCAACAAACTCCAAACAGGATAACTGAAATAGATGCACTCCATGTTATAATCAAAATGTAGAGTGCCAAAGATAAACAGAATTCTGAAAGCTGCAAGATAGAAGCAATGGGTCATACACAAGGGATCCTCAATAAAAGTAAGTGCTTATTTCTCACTGGAAATCATGGAGGCAAGGCAGCAGTGGAATGACATATTTAAAGTAATGACAGCAAAAAATTGCTTCCCAAGAACTCTAGATACAGTAAAACCATTTTTCAAAAATGAGGAAAAGATTAAGACATTCCCAGAAAAACAAAAATTGAAGGAGCTCGCCGCTACTAGACTGGCCCTACAAGATGTTCTGCAGGTTGGAAAGAAAGGACAATAGACAATAGAATAAAGAAATAAAAGATCTCTGGCAAAGATATCCTACAGGATATAAAAGGCAAATGGGGACAATGGGAAGTTAAAGTGAAACGTGTATAGGGTTTCTGTTTGGGTTAAAGGGAAAGTTATAATAATGGATGGTGGTGAGGGTACTGCAAAATGTGAATGTGATTCATCCTACTGAATGATATGCTTGGGAGGGTTTGAGATGGGAAAATTTACGTTGTAAATATATTTCCATAGTAATCTGGAAACAGAATATTTAGACAAACACTATGAATGACGTTACAAGGGAGTGATATATAAATAAGGCTCAATTCACTGGAAGAAATGGATTTGTTCATGTTATTCGCCAGTTAACTCATTGTTAAACTCATTGTTAACTCATTGTTAAACTCATTGTTAACTCATTGTTAAAAAATTACTAAAAGAAAATTTCTGATTTTAGACATACCGTATTTTCTTTCAAATAACTCTTCAACTTGTTTACGTAGATCAGTAATTCGAGCATTCCATTTCTCTGCAAATGAAGAGTTAATTTAATTCTCAATAATGAATCCTTATTTGGGGGCACTAATATGTTAAGATGAGCTATCACCTAATGAATTATTTTTTCCATAATACATTCAAATCTTCAATAGTTCATCTCAGTTTACATAATTTTACTGCTTTCCTATGAACTTTTCCCCTTTTTCGTGGTTCTTAAAATTGGTTCAATGGGAGATTATAAAGGGTATTTGAAAGTTTATTTTCAAAACACTTAATACTGAATGTCTCTTTCCAGCCTTATAATTCCTGAAAAGCAGGTGAGCAGAAAGCACCAGCCCAATTAAGCACTACAAAGTGGAGGCAAAAAGAGAGAGGTGCCTGGGGCCATCAAGAAACCTGTCTTAGTTGCATGGAAATAAGACTTACAATAGAAAAACGAAAAGGAATAGAAACATGCACAAACTCAGGTTATATACAAACTCTATATCCAATTATCTTGACTACATCTAAGATAAGTTGGAATATTAAAAATACTATTTTCAAAATGTATACAAGCTATAATAGCTATTGAAAATATAGATAGCAAATATAACTTGTCACTAATATTTTATTGATTCTCTTCAACTGGGAAACATCATCCATTGGGGACTAACGATAATTTATACAGAACAACTACTAATTGTAATTAAGGTCTTATGCTTTGGTAAACCCAAACTATGTCTCAACAATGCCTCTGATATTACTTCAAACTGCTTGTGGCTTTTCCAAATATTAGATTATAATGCAGTAATTGATTTGAAAGCGTATTTCCTCTAAAAAAATGATGCAACTTTTATCAGTAACAGAAAGGGTTCTGAAGAAAATGAAGGAAAAGGTCATGTCTTTAATTTATTAGAACTTACCAAAGTTGAACTCCCTCACTTTCCGTTTTCCAGCATTGGCAGGTTCAGTAACTGGGGGCTGTGGCGGCTCATTGGTCTTTGGTCTCTTGGTAGGTGGAGAATAATCATCATCTTGAAAAAGAAAACTGTCATTACTAGAGGTATAGTCTAAGTGAGTGAAAGCTGCTGCCAGTTAAAATCTCAACAATGAAAAGGCATGTGTTGTTTTGGGATATCAACATTACTATTTAGGTATTTTCATTATATTTGTGATTTTGCTATTCTTTTTGGATAATTCTAGTGAATACTGCTCACTTTCCTTTAATTTTTCTAAAATGTGCTTAATATGAAACAAGTAATTAATTTCTCCTCTATGCTAATTGTCACACAAAATTCAAGCACTGTTAAAAAGAAAAAGAGGTTAGATAACTATTTCTAAGACTTCTGACAAACACAAAACACAGTATAAAAGAAATAAAGCTATACTATTTATGTGGAAAAAACATTGATCCTGTCAATAAAGAACCTGTATATGAATGAGAAATTAGATTTTTAAGAAGTAAAGAATACAGACCACCAAGAACTGTGTAATAAAAGTTATATGCTAATTTCTTTGTGGCTATGCCTGCAACTCAAATTTGCTATGGTTTTTTCATTATAACTAATGCCAGAATTAAGGATACTTGGAGCAAATAAGAAAAGCTATCATTGTCTCTTCTTGTCCCTGAAAATATCAGGTGGCATACTACTAATAACTCTGCTCCATATCTGTCTACAAATTACTGAAAATATTATTTTGAGAAATCTGTATTTAAAAACAAATACAGCTATGGAAGTCAACTACATTCAGGTCATTTAAATGACATTATTAGATAAAACAATTACTGGGTTAAAGACAATAGCAATAACTGTAAGATATTCAAATACACTAAGATACCCTTTTAGATGGATATAGTCATCATCCTCATTTTACTGCTAATGAAACAGGGTCAGAGAATATCATGATTTGACAATATCATGTCACTAGATAGTGCTGCTGAGATTAGACTTTGGGTCTACTTCTTCCCACTAGAAAACCATGCTTCCCCTCTAAAAGATAACAAGAAATCCAAATTTGGCCTGGAGCAGTACTAGTTGCAAATTTTATATACTTTGAATCTTCAAGTGAAAATGGGAATGAAGCCTAAAATACTCGCATCCCATTTCTACAATGGTATCAGAGAACATAATCAGACTGTCTTTGGATTCTTCCTATAATGACAACAAACATCCAGTGTCCTGAAAGGATTTACTAGTGCTTTAACACACAGGAGAAAATGGTACCAGATCAATTCACATGAGGACCTATTTATGTGTTGGAAAGAAAAAAAAACTGCTACTTTAAGGGATAATATTTCAGGAAAAAAAAAAAATTATCTACAACTTACAATACTGTCAAATCTTTGATAGACTGAATATCACAGTAGAAACCCATGTTCAAATCCAGAAGGGGTAAATAAAACTTCGACAGAAAACTATAAGAAAAATAACAAACTTCCAAGAAAATGTCATGCTTGATTATGTCATGTAGGATCACGATTATTCAATTACCACAAGACTAAAAATGGCAAATAAGACCCTATAAATAGATTAAGGTTCAAACCTAAGTAGATACATATTAGGCATCATTTGTAAGTTTGGACTTCAATTTTGAAAACATACTTTTAAAAAAAATCCTCTTCACTACCTACCAAAGAGATTTTTATGCTTGATTTGAAGGAGTAAAATAAAATATACTCATTTAGTCTATGATTATTGTTAAACGTTTAAATAAATGCTTAATATTAAAATGTCCTTTAAAAACATTACATTCCCTATAGATTAATGTGGCCTGCATATCCTTGTTAATCATCATTTAAACTGACCATTAACTGAATTACATAAAATGAAAAAGAAAATATAGCTGTAGGACAATAACGAAGATGAGTCAAGGTTCATTATAGTAATCTCAATTATAACTTAGACTGTTTGAAATTGAGGCCAAGGGAAAGGGGCAACACAGCTTATCTTTAGTACTAAGACCTCACTTTTATAGTCAACTTTATTTTGAACACAAAGGAATTAATAGTATCAACATTTTATAAAGGGAATCTATTCGACAATAAAGAAATAGAAAGGGAAAGACAAATCAAGGAGAGTGTTTTTACAACAAACGACAAAGATTGACAATGATGTTAAATATTGAAACAGACATATCTATCACATTTCCCTTCCAATGGAAAATAATTAAGTTCAATCTATTTAACATGAACAAAAACAGAGGAACTATTTGTGATAATAAAATATTACATCACACATTCTATAAAAAGACAACATTTCCCCTATATTCATTCATTAACGAATATTTGTATGCTTTTAGTCAGAATATGGAAAGAACAGTTATAAACCTAACCACAACCTCAATTCTTTTTGTCCAATATCTCTTTGATGCAAAAAACTGCAACTGGTTTAAGAGAGTGTGGGGAAAATTTGTTATTCTTGACCTAAAAACCCCTTCCCTAAAGGGTAGGAATCACAGTAGCATAAAATATCAAGTAAATCTTCAAGTCTTCAACTCTAACAATCAGATTCAGTATTTAGCATGGTTAGTCCAATTACCATGTTTTCAACATTATATAAAACCACTTTTGTATAATAAGAAACATTGTGTAGTAGGTCTAAAATTCAAGCCCCAAACAAGAATGTTCTACTTTATATGATCAAAATTATAAGCAGGGAGCAGATGTAGCTCAAGTGGTTGAGTGCCTGCTTCCCATATACAAGTTCCTGTGTTCAATCCCCAGTACCTCCTAAAAACAAACAAACAAACGAAAAAACCAACTCACTGGGGAGCAGATATAGCTCAGTGGTTAAGCACCTGTTTCCCATGTATACTTGAGGCCCTGGGTTCAATCCCCGGTACCTCCTAAAAAAAAAAACAAGCAAAGAAACAAAAAAAAAAACAAAATAATTTAAAAAAAAACTTTTAAAATAAATTTCAAAACATTTTAATGGGCAAAAACTATTTTGGGGAGTATATAACAGTTATGCTGTCAGTAGTAATCCAAGTACCATTCCCACACCTCGCAACAAATATACAAATATAAATACAAATATGCCTATAGAGAATACAGACTTCAAGCCTAAAGTGGTTTATTACCACATTCTTATTGACAAATTCATTAATAATTAACATAATCAGTGTCATATATGATACCTATTCAAAACAATTAAAAAATCTAAAAGAACCAGGCACTGTCTATTTTGAAACTATTCAGAGTTGCAGGAACCAGTATCAGTTACCCTACACATTTCAAATAAAGGGATGGTGGTGTTTTGTGGTTTTGTTTTTTTTTTCCTTTTTAAACCAATGGAACTTACTAAAGCACTTATTTTACATAAATTGATGATACACTGAGTGGCTGTTTAGCAGCTATAAAATTTTAAAATTTTCAAGTGCTAAAATACCCAATTACATAGCTTCTATGACCTCTTACAATATTTATATAACTAGCACAATAATTAAACTACACAACTACAAAGCCAATTGGTTCTTAATTCTGGGTATATTTTGATCTTCAGAATCAAACAATTATCTCCACTACCATGATCCTGTTCTAAAGCACCTTTCTCCCTATCCTGGATAATTTTAATAGCTTCCTAAAGTGGTTTCCTTCCTTCCATGACTGTCTGCTCGGGGTCTTTCTCAACATTGCAGCCAGTTTCCTTAAACTGAAGGAAAGACTCTGTCACTCTTCTGCTCAAAACCCTCCAATGACTTTGCCTATTTTGTTCACTACTACATCCTTACCACCAAGTACAGAGCCTGGCATGAAAAAGACGCTTGGTATTTGCGGAATGATTAAGTGAACATATAGTGCAGTCCTTAATTAGACAGAGCACCAAAATATTCACCAATATCCTAAGCATGATTTTCACAAAAACAGATATTACCAGAGTATGGCAGGAATATAAATGTTCCTCATAAACCTCAGATACGATATTGAAGCTCTAAAACGGTGTTATCCAAATTATAATACATGTGCCATGTATGGTAATGTGAACCAATTATATGTAGTATATGGAATTGCATTCCTTTGTTGAAATATTTAGATATATCTTGCCATGTATATGAGAAATAATAAGAGCAGATCAAGCCTATGATTTCAAAGCTCGTTTTACTTAAGATGTAAAATTAAATTAAAAAATGAATCTACTCAAAATAAACTAAAAAAGAAAAAAGTATAGGGAGCTTAGGTCACAGGAGAATGATTATTTGTCAATAACTCAAATTTGAGAAACAATGTCCTAAAAAACAATCCTCATTATTAGCCTTCCCAAGAAAGACAGACTTCAAACAAGCCTAAGATAAAATTCTTCTCTGACATATCAAAAATACTACATGGGACAGCATCTTGACTTAACCCAAAACTGTAGTGATGATGTTTATTAAATTGGACATGCACAGTCATAACGACCTAAGGCTTATTGTCCAAACATTACACCACTGACTTCCAACACAAACGGATCACCACAATAGAACACAGTTCAGACAACACCATTGGAAATGGATAAATAACATTATCTTGTTTAGCTAATGAATCTGTATGAATGCCAAAATTGGACTCTTCATAACTACACATAATATCAAATAAATATATCAAGTTAAAACACTGTGGAAAATCTAATGGACTTACTTGATGGCAAAGTTCTTGTTTTTCTTCTCTATAGTATTTTTGGGAAATGTAGAAAGATACAGCTGGAGTAAGTAACACATCCACAGGTAAGGAGGTGTACCTTAACTTATTTTCTTTCACCTTTCTTCCAAACATAAGAATAACTATTTTTTTTTTTTAAAGATTTATTTATCCCCCCCTTGCTGTTTGTGCTGCTGTGTCCATTTGCTGCGTGTCTCCTCTGTGTCTGCTTATCTCCCCCCTGCTGTGAGGTCCTGCTGCATCAGCCCACCGCGCCGCGCAGGCCGGCCTGCCCTCACAAGGAGGCCCCAGGAAGTGAACCCCGGGCCTCCCATATGGTAAACGGGAGCTCTATAGATTGAGCCACACCCGCTTCCCAGAATAACTATTTTAATGCCTATATATTTCTCCATCAGGGGGATATACCAAAATTAAATTTTAACTATGTTTATTTATTTAGGTTCTACCATTTTGTAGTCATCTTTCGAGAAAAGATATACAAGTGTATATATCAGCCAAAGGTGCATGTAAGTTTTCATCTGACCATCCCTTTTAATATTAATACAACAGACTTAATTTGTAACTTTTAAAATATGCATATAAAAAGTTTGCCCTTTGAAAAGTCTAACTCATCAATTTAAGTAATGGTTGATATATAGTTTGTACCTGAACATATATACCACGAATAAATGCTACATTCAAAGCAATTACTTGAGACCTGTATTTAACTGGTCATCTGAATATGAAGATACCTGTATTTAACTGGTCATCTGAATATGAAGATGCCTATATAGCAAACTTCTATTATTTGATCACAAAAGTGTATTTTAAATAAGGCCTATGTACTAATTTAAAAGAAATGACTGACCCACTTACTCCTTTTAAAAGAGTTAAAGTTGAAATGATTGACACATGCTTCAGATTCATGAGCCATTTATTGTGCAATTATCTTAACAATGATTTAAAAGTCTTACACTATCAAAGTAAGTATTTACTTTCTAAATGATTTTTATACAGCCTTTATTTACTTGAAGATGTATGAATCAACGTGGTTACTAGTCTTATTTAAAGGTTTTCCTTTGTAATTTTAAGAATTACCTTTTATTCTAGTCATATTTTCTTAATTCTTACAGAAAGGGCAAAGTTCTGAGTGTTTATAATGATATGCTCCTAAAAATTTAACTTCTGACTAATTTATGTTTCCAAGCAAAAGGCAATTAAATCTTAATTACTTAATGCAAGCTTGTAAATAATTTGGAATTTCTTTTAGGTTAGTCAAATTTTAGTAATAAGAGAAAAGTAATATGTACACTAAATTAAGAAATGACAAGGCTAATCTAGTGACACGAGTAGGGAATAAGTCATTTTAAAGAGAGGGAGGGAGGGAGGGGGAGAGAGAGCAAGAGAGCGCCAAACCAAGAAATGTTATGCTGGGGAGACCAATATATCTGCATATGGAAATATATCTATAGGACACATAATACATAATTTTAAAATATGGGTTATAACGTTTTATACTCAAAATATCTATGCATTTCTGCAAAACTAAAGATAATACATATGTTCATGTATATATAGATAAACTTATTTCTATAAGTGTACACAATAAACTGGTATCTGTCCCTGAGGACAGGGCAGGGGCAAAGAAATCTTTGCAAAGTACAATTTACTGTTGTTGTTTTTTTTTTTTTTTTTTTTACCGTCAAAAAAGAATTACTTTGAAGGGAAAAAGCCTATAGAAGAATACTGAGACATTAATTAAAAGTAAAAAATTAATACGTATTTAAAAATTATCAAACCTTAAAAATGATATTGTTAGTAACTGTATTAGCTTAATTTCAAATAAGATCAGGACAAAATGGCTCATCAGCTTTTATACATATATGTGAAGAAAAAAACTAGGTCTGAGAATTTTAGCTGTAGAGATTATTTTAGAATTAAAATAGCTATTGCTTAAAAATAGTTTTTAAGGTCAGATTATATGTTAGCTTCTAAATAAATAGAATAGTAGGGGGAAAACTTACTTTAAAAATTATGGACTGAATTATCAATACTTTCTACTTGAGTTTATTTAAATAGAAATTGGGATTCTAGTCCTAATTAGGTCTCTTATATAGGACACAGAATCTCTTTCTGTGTGCATCATGTCTGGTCATAGTTTTCTTTGTTATACTTTCAATTCCCACTGATACAAAGTATAGCTCAGTCCACCTGTGGGCCAATACTAACTTTCACAGCTTAATTTTGTGGTCTATAACTCCCAAAAGCACTGGGGTGCACTGCTGGGAAGTGGACTGCTTTAGTCATTCATACACGAATATATTTCAAATTTCTTTTTCACAAGTTTCCTTTAAGAAAGAATGCAATGCATACTTAGCAATGTGAATGTGACAAATATTTTTATGACCAGAAGTAAACTTTGGAATCAAGGCTTTCAGGTAACTAACCTTCAATAGTCACCTCAACTTCAGGGTCCTCACTTGTTTCTGAAGGGACATGCTGAGTAGAATCTTGAAAAAAATAAAATTCTAAAATGACATTCATTATTAAGCATTTTCCACACGTTCCAACATTTTGAGTTGATACTCCAAAAGCAGCCTAGTAAAAAATTTAATTGGCATTTAATTCATTTCATATTTACAAAATTAAAATATTTGACCCTTTTCACTATAAATAGGGATAAGAGAAAAGAAAAAAAGTAGAAAAAAACTGGAAAACTAATAGATAATACCAAGTTACCTGCATTAATGGGCTCAAAAAATCCGTATTCTTGGAATAATGAGATTACAATGAAGTCACAATTATTTTCCTGCTGTAATTAGAATATGCTATGATAAAAATAAATGCTTTCTAGTTTGGTTACTATTTTCTCCCCTCGTTCTTTCAGAAATCCTAAGATGATTTATGCTGTTAAATAGAACCATAATTTTTTGCAATGGAGACCTTCATGTAAAGAGAATGACTAACAAACACAGGACTATATCCCCTAACTTTGTCAGGAACATACTTTAAAAAATGAGGTATTTTATTATGATTTTTGTTACTACACAAAACCAATGTACATTAGAATGTTAGTGCTAGAAGCTTAGCTAGATAATATCTTCGTCAATTCTCTTTCATTTTGCTAAGGATGAGAGGTTAACTGATTTGCCAAAGATTATGTTTAACTGTTAGTAAAGGTAAATAAGGACAAGAAACCAGGTGAAATTCAAATCTATTAGCACTGAACTATGACAGTAACAATCTCCTCAAAAATAAATTATCTCAAAGCCCAAAATCCAATGACAGAACTGTAAAACCATTGAAGCAATTCATATTGCCCGATGAACCCTTGTACTATGTGTCTTGTATATAGATCTTTTGTTATTTTAAATACCACCTACCCAAAGCAGAGGAAACATCTAATTACCTCCACAGTAAAATAAAAAATTCAACCACACAATCTTCTATAAAAGATCTCACAAAGAAAGGTGAAATTCTGTTAACAATAAACATATCGGTAACTGTGGAAACTGTATTCCAGTTGAACACCCTAATTCTACAATTGAATTTGCAAAAATTAATTTACATTCCTGGGACTTTTCTCCTTGCATTCAAATAAGGTAAAAGATCAAATCAAAGATATTTTTAAAGTATAAAAGCAAATATAAGGAATATAAACAGCTACAGAATAAGTCTCCCCCGTTCTTATCTGGAATGTACACAACCAGTCTATGAGAAAAAAATATTCTAAAACAAGATTCAGTTACCTTACCAGTTTCTTCCCCTGGGAGAAATCTATAAAAATTCTAGTGGAACTATATAAACTGTTTAGAAGTAGGACGTCATCCTGAATGATAACAATTAATTCAAGATTCCAAGAACTAAAAAAAGGTGTACCATGGTAAATAATCTATCTTTAAAGCCAAGTAGTGTGGTGGGTAACCTGACAAAGTAGTCCAATATATCTAGTTCAGGAGTATAAAAATAAGCAGAGAGGAAATCCCTCCTTTATCAATTTTATCTAGAATACATTAACATCCTAAAAGATTAGAAGTATTAAATATTACACTTCAAATGAAATATGAATAGAGAACTATTAAGAATTTTACTCTAAAACACTTAATATGGCACAAGATGACCAGGAAAAAAATGCAACATTTCTCATCATGAAGAGTTTTACTTACCACTTAGTTTTTAGCCCCACAGGCTTTAAGCAGATATAGTTATTAAAAAGTACAGTAACAGAAATATATTTTATCTTAGAACTTAAGAAAAAACAAAAACCTGTTGGCTAACTAGGTATAAAAAGCAATCATCCTTTTATTTCCAAAATTTAAATGTCTTTAAGCACAGTATTCTCAATAAAATACAACAAATATCAAACAAATTTAAGGCAAAGAAAAAATCCTTTTTTCTCCTAACCTTCAGCTGGTGCTTCCATTTCTGTTCCTTCATTGCCTTCTGAAGAATGATGGCTTCCTAAAAGGAAAGTAAACAATATAAAACAAAACAATAAAAACTACATTAAAAAAAGAAAGAAAAACTAGGTAACAATGCAAAAACAATTTAATACTTATCACAGAAAACAGACAAATATGACTAATTCCTTAATGACTAATTCAAACTGTAATCTTTCTAATTCAGAAAAAGAATTGTACTTTGGAAGCTCAAAAATTACTTTAAAAATGCAAATATTCAGAGAAAACCTAAATAGGTTTGGAAATTTAACATTAGTGATTGTAACATTATAATTAATCAGTGTTGCAATTTGATATACAGCATCATTATGTTTCAAACAACCACAGCTCATCTGTCAAAGAACCACACACAACAACACAGAGTGAAGTCTTTCTTTGCTCATAGACTTCAATTAACTCTACATATAAACAAATTCAGGTTTTGCTGTGAAATGCTTCCTGCATTACTTGCTTTCCATGTGTATTATGGTGGAAGTTATGGAAATTCAATCCCCACAATTTAATCAAAGTTGTACTTAAAGGAAACTCATAAGTTAAAATTTAAGATACTACCTTTAGTCTCAAAAGCATTTTAATTCAGGTAATATAATCTGCCTGCTTCTAAAAACTGGAACATAAAGCAATGTATCAGGTTAGGCATTCAAAAGGTAAACAGCCTCATCCTATGAGAAGAGATTTTTTTTTTTAATTAGCAAATAGGAAAGAAATAACCTAAAACATTAAAGAGCTATTTAAGATTAAGAATCTAAGCTGCTACAGAATATTATCTGCCCTAAAATGTCTGTCTGAACTAACATGGAAAAGGTTGAGAAACACTGCCTTTAAGAATAATAAAAATATTTTACTCATGATTAAGAATATATCACTTAGGGGGATGGGAAGTAGAATCTAATATATTTTTGTGATATCTATTGAGTGCTAAATCCAGAAACCGCACTAAAGATAAAATCCCCAGACATAGGTTTTAAATATATTTTATCTTCACTTTTCTAGAGCATAGACTGCCTCTCAAAAACTGTATGGAATTCAGTACCCAGTGTCCTTGAATTAAAAACGTTCTACTATGGTTAAATATTTGTGGTTTCAATGCCTAACTTTAGGGTGCCAGAATTATCTTGGAATTCTTTTTGACTTACTTCATATTATGAAAACTCACCTGAACTCAAAACTAGGTCAATCTTATAGTCATGAATTAACCTTTAACTGACTTTGAAAACTGCTCTTTAAATGCTTCCTCTCCACACACCCGTTCCTTTTTTTTTTTTTTTCTTCCCAATCTTAACATTTGAATTTATGGAGCATTAAGTTGCTTACAGCCAAAGAAATCAGAGTTGTTAAGTCAAAGGAATGAGATATAATGGAGAAGAGGCAATGATTAAAAAGAAAAGATAGGGTATAGAGTAAGAACAGTTAACTCAGGTGTCCCATTCATAATATTACAAGGGTTACAAAGGTGTATGTAAAAAATAATTCTGTGTATCCTTTTGTCCTTTCAAAATCTGAAATAAACAATTATATTTGTATTATAAAGTAAAGCCAAAGAAAATAAGTCTTATGCTCTCAAAGCAAGAATAGATAGAAGTAAAATACCACCCTTAAGAGCCTAAAATCATCAAGTTTGGGACTACGATACAAAAATTCCCAAAAAGGTCATCAATTAATAAACTTAGGAGTCCAAGTGATATTTCACAATCCTTCTAAAAACTAAGTATCAGCATGACCTTATCATTATTTACATTATTAACCATACAATAATAACCTTAGTTCTGACTATTCTGATATAAGGTATAAATGTGTACTTTACCTTAAATATGAAAGTGTGTCATGTACCCATTTCGAGATTCATTACTAGATTCACAAAAGGGAAAATTGGTTTTGAAAAATTGTTGCTTGTGAAATTCATTTATATGTTAAAAAAAAAGGCCAATACATTTCTTTTTCCTTTTCCATTTAGAAAAATAATAGATATAAATATTAAAACAGTCTATCCAATATAAAGAAACATTAAATACTAATAGTATGTGGGAAAATGGAAGTGAAAAATTATACCTTGCAAAGACTTCGAAAGGGGAAGTTTTTCATCAACATCATCAGTTTCAGAAGGGCCTGCTTTGGAATACAAAGATAATACTTCAAAAGTAATCCCAAAAGTATATTTTGGGTCACTTTAGTGAGCAAATTTGGATGATATATGGAATAGCCTTTCATAAAGAAGCATCAAAATTTAAAATAAATAAATAAATAAAAAGTGACAAAATGAGTGGCATCAATTTATGGTCTTAGTGAATGGAAAAGGTGTACTCAGATAAATTCATGTATAGACAGTCAAAAGAAATTTTGACGACAACTAGACATATGGAGTGAATAGGAATGATATGTCTAAAAATGGTGGCTGTGGGTTTTTTAAAGAGTAAAAGGTCTGTCAAAAAGCAAATTAAGTTTTATTTCATACAGACTATAAATGCAGATTTATCTTACAGGTGTATATATTTCCTTCTTGACAAATATTTGCTTAACCCTTTGTCATACTGAAGAAAAATAAGAACCAAATTGCTCTATTTTCCTTAGGATCCTAAATGACATAATTAAACTATCAGGAAGCTTGAATCTCAGCTGAAATAGAAACATGACAAACTAACAGGTATCAATTCACACTCCTTTCCTGCAGAACCATAGCACTTTTTGGTAACAAAGTTCTCCCCAATTATGCACATATAAAATATTTGGGGTTAACTAAACCCTGGCAAAATGCTGTGCAGATTTTTGCATCACATTTACATGAATAATCAAATATATCTGTGACTAAACAAAACACTGTGTTTCTGGCTACTTCTTGAAATAAAACATTCTTTCATTAATATGAACACAAATTGGTTCACAGTAATTATCTCAATATGATTTGGAAAACATCTTAAGATGTATGAAAGGTTTTGCTAGTTCATAAGAAATTGCACGAAGAGGCTGAAGAGCATATCATGGAAAATACAAAAATTGTTTTTGGAATACCAACAAAGCAAGATTCTGAACAAAGAAACCTCAATTCAAGTGCCAGCTCCACTATATCCTAGTCATGTGACCCTGGATAAAATACACAGAAATCCTGACAAGAAAGAAATAGTAATTACAAGTTTTACAAACTAAATGTTATCTACGGCTACTAATTAACTTATAAGAACCGCTTCAGCTGCTTTTCACAAATTTAGCTACGTAGCATTCTCATTATTGTTCTAGATATTTTATAAATTTTAATGAGGTCCTCAAGGTCAGTTGAAAATTGTTCCTTAGTATTCCTACCATATATATTTTCTTTTTTAATCTTTTTATTACTGCTTTCTAATTTAATTTAATTTTGAATTTATGGAGCATTAAGTTGCTTATAGGCAAAAAATTTATTAAGGCTACTGTGAAAAGAAATAAAGTTAATTTTTGTAAATAATCCATGCCTTGTAAAATTGTTAGGAACATATTCTTTATATACATCAATTAGCTTATGCTTGTTAATAATTGTAGAGTTCAACTATTCTTTTTATCATTTATAAGTATTCATGAGCTTGATGTATGTTACTTGTAGCAGTTTGATATTTGATATTATTTATGAATTCCAAAAAGATATTTGTGTATGTTTGCAAACTGGTCTGTTCCTCTGGGTGTGATACCCTTTGATTGTATTAGATTCAGCTGAGACAGCTTTGATTCAATTACGTTAAGATTAGGGCTTTGATTCAGCCATTTCATTAGGGTGACCCAGTCTGAGTCCCCACCCCCTTTGTGGGCTATATAAAACAGACACTCAATCAAGGAGACAGACAGAAGTAGATACACAGAGAACACAGAGGAAGAGAGACAGCTCCATAGACACAGCAGAGGCTCCAGGAAGAGAGATGAGTCATTCACCCGATAGTCTGTAGCTGAAGAGACCAGAACCCTGAGCAGCTAAGCAGGTATGGAAAGAAATGAGCGCTCCAGCCTACAGCTGAGATAGGAAGAAGCTGGGCCCACAGAGCCTTAAGAGGAAAGTAGAAGGCTGAACCCTCTCAGATGTTGCCTGCCATCTTGCTTCAATTCAACACATGGCAACAGTTTAGTGAGGAACTAACCTTGACTTGAACTCTATAAGGCATTGTATCTGTAAGCTTTTACTCCAAATAAATACCCTTTATAAAAACTAAGAGAGTTCTGGTACTTTGCTTCAGCACCCCTCTGGCTAATACATTACTGAAAGACATTCGTTAAAATTTCCCAAATGACTGTACATTTATAAATTTATCAACTCTTTTATTTTGGGGCTATACTGTCAGAGATATGCAAATTAACTTCGCTATATCAACTTATATAATCTTACTCTTTATCCCTACTAATTTTTTCCTCATAATAATACTGCTAGGGAAGCGGGTGTGGCTCAGTGGATAGAGCCCCCGTTTACCATATGGGAGGCCCGGGTTCACGTCCCGAGGCCTCCTTGTGAGGGCACGCCGGCCTGAGCGGTGCGGTGGGCTGATGCAGCAACCTCACGGCAGGAAGCGGATGTGGCGCAATGGATAGAGCACCCGTTTACCATATGAGAGGCCCCGGGTTCGCTTCCCGGCGCCTCCTTGTGAGGGCAGGCTGGCTCACACGGCGCCGTGGGCTGATGCGGCAAGACCTCACAGCAAGGGGGAGATAAGCAGACACAGAGAAGACACGCAGCGAATGGACACAGCAGCATAAGCAGCAAGGGGGGGATAAATAAAATAAAAAAAATAAATAAATCTTAAAAAAAAAAAAAAAAAAAAATACTGCTAAACCAGATTTCTTTTGGTTAGTATTTTCCCAGCATACCTTTACACATCACTATACCTTCAAATTCTGCTGTTTAATTTTAGCTGCATGATTTTTTTTTTAATTTTCTATCTGCTGCATATGTTTTTAACAGCACATGGCAGATTTTATTCACCATAAAATATCCAGTATACTTCACAGAAACCTTCCAAATACTAGTAGTGCCTACCAATCATTGTGAAAACCAAAACACCCAACACTCACATCTGAGTACCACTATCTTAGAGGTGCTCAAAGAGATATGTCCTAGCCTATTGTGGAAAGGGAAGAAAACATACATGTCCTTATACAGAAAAATGGACAAATGAACTGTAATATAATCACACAATATAACTACCACAATGACAAATCTAAATATGACAATAGATAAATCTTGAAAAGTTTTATTGACTTTATACAACATATGCAGTATGATATACCACTTAAGTGAAGCTTAAAAACTGAAGAAGAAAAAGCTATATATAATATGTGCATGAATATACTACTTAGACATATACAGACAGATATTTCTGTGGAATACCTCTGCAGGCAGTAAAAGTAAACAAACAAGCAAATATTAGGAGGAAGGACAAACCTCAAACCTCAACTTCAAGATATTAACTTAAGAAGAGTGAGAAAAGTGGGCATTTGAGAAAGGTCAAAAAGGGCTTAAACTAAATATTTAGCATGTTATTTCTTGGGAGGAAAAAACCCCGAAATATTAAGAGTCAATAATATATCAGGTTATAAGTACATTGTGTTTGCATTTTTTTTAGTATGCTGTTTTTAAAAAGCATTTTAGAAATAAAGCAATGAGAATGATCTGTGAGTATATACAATATTTCTCCCCAAAAGTATGTTGGACAAAAGAGACCTGAAACAAGAGGTGAGGAAGCTGCAGAAGAAAAGTTTGAAGCTAGCAGAGGTTGGTTCATGAGGTTTAAGGAAAGAAACTGTCTCCATAACATCAAAGCACAAGTTGAAGTAGCAAGCGCTGATGTGGAGGCTGCAACAAGTTAGTCAGGTGATCCAGCTAAGATCACCAATGAAGGAGGCTACACTCAACAGATTTTCAATGCAGACAAAACAGCCTTCTATGGGAAGGAGATGTCTGGCTTCAAAGTTTCAAAGGACAGGTTGCTGACACTCCTGTTAGGGACTAATGCAGCTGGTGACTTTTAAGGTGAAGCCAGTGCTCATTTACCATTCTGAAAATCCTAGGGCCTTCAAGAATTATGCTAAATCTACTCTACCAGTGCTCTATAAATGAACCAACAAAGTTGGCATGAGAACACATCTGTTTACGGCATGGTTTACTGATGTAAACCAGTAAACTGTTGAGAACTACTGCTCAGAAAAGGGAAAAAAAAAAAAAAAAAAGCTTTCAAAATATTACTGCTCATTGACAATGCACCTGGTCACCCAAGAGCTCTGACGGAGATGTATAACATGATTAATGTTTTCATTCCTGTTAACACAATATCCATTTTGCAGCTCATGGATCAAGGAGTAATTCTGACTTTCAAGTCTTATTATTTAAGAAATTCATTCCATAGACAGTGATTACTCTGATGTATCTGGGATTGAAAACCTTCTGGAAAGGATTCACCATTCCAGACGGCATGAAGAATATTTGTGATTCGTGGGAGATCAAAATATCAATATTGGGAAGATGTGGCTCAAGTGACTGGGCTCCCAACTACCATTTAGGAGGTCTAGAGTTCGATTCCCGGGGCCTCCTGGAAAAAGGTAAGCTGGCCTGTGCGGCAAACTGGCCTGGAGAGGTGGCCCACGCGGAGAGCTGGCACAGCAAGATGACGCAACAAAGAGACACAGAGGAGAGACAATGAGAGAGGCAGCAGACCAGGGAGCTGCGGTGGCTCAAGAGATTGAATGCCTCTCTCCACTCTGGAAGGTCCCAGGATCGGTTCCTGGTGCCGCCTGAATAGAAGACAAGCAGACAGAAAAGAACACACAGAGAGTAGACAACAAGTGCAAAAAACAATGGGGGGGGAATGATAAATAAATCTTAAAAAGATATATATCAATATTAACAGATGTTTGGAAGAAGTTGATTCCAACCCTCATGAATGACTTTGACGGGTTTATAACTCAGTGGAGGAAGTAAAAAACGATGTAGTAGAAACAGCAAGAGAACTAGAATTAGAAGTGAAGCCTGAAGATGTGACTGAATTGCTGACATCTCAAGATAAAACTTGAATGATCCATTAGTTTCTTACGGATGAGCTAAGTGGTTTCAAGCAGCTGGGCAACCGCTTCCCACATGGGAAATCCTGGGTTCAGTTCCTGGTGCCTCCTAAAGAAGATGAGCAAGACAGCGAGCTGACACAAAGGGCTGGCGCTGCAAGCTGACGCAACAAGGAGCCACAAGAGACACAACAAGCAGGGAGTGGATGTGGCGCAAGAGACTGGGTGTTTCCCTCCTAAAAGAAGATGAGCAGACACAGAGAGCAGACAGCAAGCATAGACAAGGGGTGGGGGGTG
>JAQZBX010024660.1:0-30018 GCA_029593785.1 Cabassous unicinctus
TTTTTTTTTATCAGTATTTTAAATATATCATACCACTGCCTTTTCACCTTCAGACTTTGTGATAAGAAATCAGCACTTTATTTCACTAAGGACCAATTTTATTGATAAGTCATTTTTTTCTTATTGCTTTCATAACTTTTATTTTATAATTGACATTCAACATTTTGGTTTTCATGTGTCTTGGAGTGGTCCATTTGGGTTTATACTGTTTGCAGTCCATTGGTCTTCTTGATTGTGTATGTTTATCTCTTTGGGCAATTTTGGGAACTGTTTAGCAAATATTTCTTCAAATACTGTGTCTTCCAATTTCTCTTTCTCTTCTCCTTCTGGGAATCCCATAATGTATGCATTGGTACTCTTTATGTAGTTGCATAGGTCTTTTGCGTTCTACCCCCTTCTTTCACTCTTTTTTTTTCTTTCTGCTCTTCTGAATGTAACATTTCAGTATTTTTTTTTTCTAGTTCATTGATTCTTTCTGATGTATGTTCAGTTCTGCACTTGAATGGCCATCTCTTTCTGTTTCTTGGTATGTCTTGTGAATTTTTGTCAAAGTCGTCTTTGAATATTTCATTTTGGTAACTGTGGACATCAGCCTTTCCTTCTTACTTAAGGATTTATTGTAGATTGATTTTGTGTTGAGGCTTTTACCAAAACTTAGCCCAGTTTATACTGCTTTCCCTGAGCATGTGTAGTAGAATTCAATAATTCTTTAGTATGTGTGACACTTTCCCTTTCAGAAAAGAAGTTCCTCTCATCAGCATATCTTCAGTGGGTATGAACTGTATTTTTATTTTAATTACAGTCCCTTTTCCCCTTGTTAGCCACAATCAGCTTAGCTCCACCTCCTTCCCTCTGCTTTGCCTTTTCACTCCAACATTCAGCAATGTGACTTCTCTTAATTCAGACCCCCTTAATTCATTGCTTTTCTGCCCCATGGAACTTCCAAGTTCAGGGACTCATAACTTTGACCTGAGTCAGTCTTCCATGGAGCTAGGAAACGTTGGTTAGCAAAGTCATTCAATATTTTCATTTCATTGAACCACACTATTCAAGCCTGAGACAGTGTAACTGGAATAGTTGCAGACCACACAGCTATCCTTATGAATCAAACTGCCTTCAGTGACCCGTACTGGATGTGCAGGTTCCAGAGCTGCCATTATGGTTCAATCAGATCTCAGAGGCCTGCCTTAGAATAGACTTGTGCCACCAAACCAGTGCTTTGGATCACACAAACTACCATACAGATCTGAAATTGGTTTTAAGAAAATTTATTCTGCCTTTTTCACTGTTCATAAGGTAAGACATTCACCAGGGCATCTTTCAGTGCATTAGGTGACATCATTTGTCCACTAATTCTTTTTTGTAAGTGAAGTTGTAGGTTTATAGAAAAATCATACAGGAATATCTTTCACACATGCAGGTTTCCCTATTATTAACAATTTGCATTAGACTGACATATTTGAAGTAATTGATGAAATATTATTATAGTTACATCAATGATTCTAGTTCATAGTTCACATTAAGTTTCACTGATTTTGTTGAACAATCCTATGCTTGTTGTGTGTGGTCTTTGACATCTCCACTCTTTTTGTTTGCGGTATGCTAGTATTCAGCCAGAGATTCCTCTAAAACCACTCGAGCCAAGATAGAAGGAGGAGGAGGGGGAGGCAGAGGGAGAAGGGGAGGTGAAATGGCTCCTCCCATTTCTGTGTGTGTCTCTTTGTGTCTCCATTTATATAAGACCCAGCAGGAGGAAAGAGACCCAGCCTGTGTAACACCTCACTGACATAGCCCACTCAAAAGACCTAAACTGATCCACCCCCCCCAAGCCCTCAGCACTTAGCTGCTTGTATTACCTAAGCATAAGTTAAATGTTAAGAGCCCTCCCTAGAGGGAATAAAATATATAGCTGTTATCATAAGCTATAACCTTCCCAAAGCTGTAAAAAACCTTGGTAAACATCCTTCCTGGGCACACAGAGAAAACATCACCACATCCCATGAGTATACTTCATGTGATCTTAGCAAGAACTGTTCTCATATCCTATGGAATGCCCTTGTTCTGAAACCTCTTTTATATCACCCCTCAGTTTCTCATCTCTTTGCAGAGTGCTATCTTCATTCTCTAAGCCACTGCCATCAGAGATTCTCTCCTGCCTGTAAGTCCCAATAAAGCTTATCCCTGACTAAATGCCAGGTACATTCTTTGTTCTCATGGCTTCACTAACTTGTGCCTTTCAGGAGTAGGATTGTAACAACTGGCAAGCCACAGCCAAAAGACTGAAAGATTGCTGGCAATAAAGGGCATGCACTCAGGGAAAGGAGAATCTGTAGGAGAAATACCGGGTTGGCCTATAACATTCTTGTGGTGAAGGGTGGCTGCCCTCCAGGATGAGTGGGGTCACTGAGAAAATATGAGGATGCTCAAAAATCTCCAGCACATATGCTGGCTGTGTAACAGCAGATAACAGAGCAGCTGCAGTTAAATAATGAAATGGAGACTGCCAGATATTGTCAGCTACAGTATGGTCCCTGTTAGGAGAAATGTGGGTGGCTACCAAGGCAGAAAAAGTGGCAAAGGCCTTTGTGTGCCACATAGAAGAAAAGGTAACATTAGAAAGTGATATGCACCTAACACAGGCAGAATGAAAGATTCCATAACTAATCACCTCCACAAGGCTGATGATCAGTTATATTGCAAAACTATGTAAACTGGAAGAGTTTAATGGGATGTTATTTTGACAATGTTTTAAGTTTTACTCATATTTTATTTTGTTTTTTAATATATTTTTAATTTATTGTTCAAAGATACTTAGATTACATAAAATGCTACATAAAAAAATAAAAGGGATTTCCATATATCCCACTCCCCACACCTCCCATTTTTCCCCATATTTACAACTTCTTTCATTAGTGTGATACCTTCATTGCAATTGGTGAACACATTTTGGAACATTGCCACTAAACATGGATTATAGTTTACATTGTAGTTTACACTCTCTTCCACTTAATTCTGTAGGATATGGCAGGATATATAATGGCCAGTATATATCATTGCAATGTCATTCAGGACAAATCCAAGTCCTGAAAATGTCCCCATATTACACCTTTTCCCCTCCTCTGATTTCAACACATCCAGTGGCCACTGTCTCCACATCCATGATATAATTTCTTCCATTGCTAGAATAATAATAAGTCTATAGAAGAATACTAGTAAATCCATCTAGCCCATATTTTATTCCTCAATCCTGAAGATTCTGGGATGGTGATGCCCACTCCACCTCTAATTGAGAGGGGACTTCAATCCCATATGGCTGATGGATGGGACTCTCTTGCTTGCAGTTGTAGACTCTCTCAGTTCCTTGGTGTGGTGGTTGTCCATTCTCACCTCCTTGTTAGTTGTCCTGGGTAGGTCCAATGTACTGGAGAGCAAATGTGCACTTCTGCTGAGGCTCAGGTCCTGGATGACATATGGACAGCCCAGAAATTCAAGTCTCTTGGATGTACACCTACCAACTCCAGCACCAACTCTAGGTTCAAATAAAAGGGACAGAAGAAATGTGTAGAGAAGTCACATCAGAGTCCAACTCTGTCAAACTCAGGAGCGCAAACTCCAAAGTAGGGTCCACTGGCAAGTCACTAAACTCCAGAGATAACTGCCATGACATTAGGACCTGGGTGTCTCCAGAACCCTCAGAAGCCCTACTATTTGGGTTAGTGTTTACTTTGGCAGTCTATGATATCCTGCTGAGACGTGCATAAGTGTTACCTCTCTGGTGACCTCCTGACTCACTTTGAAGTCTCTTAGCCACAAGAACTCATTTGTCTTTACCTTCTCCCCTTTTATTCAAGGTCTTTTTCCAGTAGCATCATTAGCCGGTGTTTGATACAATCCCTTGGTGCCAGGTAAGCTCATCCCCAGGAGTCATGTCTCACACTGGGGCATAGGTAATGCATTTATATGCTGAGTTTGGCTTAGAGAGAGGCCACATTTGAGCAACAAGAAGGTTCTCAGTGGCAACACTTAGGCACCCTACAACAACACTATGCTAAGTTGTAATTTCAAGAGCAAAGGCTTATAAGAATTAGTCATCAATATCAAGGGCCCATCAATGGGCCATTCTTCTTCACTAGTCATTGCCCCTGTACTTGGGGTATTGTTGATGTACCTTTAGAGAATGTGGCAGAGCTCCCCAAAAGGGGAATTCAATATTCTTTCAGTTGTGTGAATCTCTACCCACTGTGGCAAAGCCCCATGAACATTTGAACACATTTACATACCTTATATGTATGCTCAGGTAAATTTCCTCCCATGTGTACCCCATCACTGACATCCCACACCAGTGATCCTCCCCTACTGCAGTTGAAACCCTTCTGTGATCCAAAATCTCTTCAAAAATGAAGCCAAGAATATTGCCAAATACAATAAATAAGAAAATAAAGTAATGATGTGTTTAAACATAAGGAATAAAACACATAATAATTTATAAAAGCTAAAACTAAAATAAAGTAAAAAAGAAATTGGGATATTAAAAATAATGAAAAATATCAAAAAATTAATATTTTTTTGACGTTTTGCCTATCATCACTGTAGTATCTATTATCATGTATGTACAGTGACATTTTCTTCCATTTGTTCCCCAGTGTCTTACTTTTTTCACTTTGTTTTCAAAGAAGTTTTAAGTAACAGTAAAGACACATACAGAATATAGGGGATTCCCATGTACCCAACAGCCTCCCCCCTTTCCCCCTTCCCATATTAATAACCATTTTTTTTAAGTATGAGGGAAATTCTTTTTTAAACTTTATTTTTAGAGAAGTTTTAGATTTTCATTTACATTTTTTAAAAATGAATCAGTTTTACTGATATATTTTAATAAAGTACACATCCATCCAAAGTGTAAAATCAATGATATTTGGTATAATTATATAATTGTGTATTATTCATTTCAATTATTATTACATCATTTTTATTATTTCAATAATAATAAAAACCAATCAAACAAAAAAGTCATCACATCTCAATCTCTTTATTTTTCCCCTGATATTAATAAACTTTTTACATGTGTATGGTACATTTGTTATAAGTGGTGTACAAATATTAAAACAAAGCTACTAACCATGGTCAATGGTTTCCATTATGGTTTCCATTTAAGACCTTACACTTTTATAAATTTTTGATGAATTTTAACATGGCTGGTATCCATCATTGTAAGATCATGCAGAAAAATTCCATTTCCCCCTAAGTATCCCCTCTATCTTTTCTATTCCTCCCTAACCCCTCCACTCAGGGCCTTTGGCAACCACCAATCTTCACTCCTTGAATGACAAGATTCATAGATACTTGCAACAATGCTGAGGGCTTGACACATTAGTTTGTCCTCCCCTATTAGGAAGTACCCATGCTCTCAAAAGACACCCTCCCCTCTGTTTGAGAACATTTTGGGCCTCCCCAGGATGGGAGTCTAACACTTTCCCATTCATTATGTGGGTCTCCACCAACTGACACAACACACTATGACAAAATGATCACTCATGCATTCTTTAGAAGACTGCCTTAGGTGCACCCTGTCCCAAATGTTCCCCCATCCAACACCCTAAACCAGTAGCCCTACATGGTCATATTGCCAAAAGTGCCTTCTCAACATTGTAGTTTCACCTATGTACCCACCAATCCCCACTGTTCACCTGCTCCCTCCTCCAACCGTTCTCCCAGTTCCATGGACAGTTCAACACATCCTCCCCACCCTAACACCCTGTCAAACTTGCACTGCCCAGTCCAATATTATCATTACACCCCTGTTTTGCACAGCTACTCACTTCCAGCTTATCATAGATTTTGCCCATATGTGCATTGGCTCACAACCTTGAAGGGCAGGTTTCTTATACTGTATACAGGTATACTCTCTTAATTTCTGTATATCTGTGGATATTTTGAACTCTCCATCATTTTTGATTTCCAGCTTTGAAAGATGGAGAATTCTTGGCAGGAAATTTTTTCTTTTAGTACCTTAACTATATCATACCACTGCCTTCTTGCCTCCATAGTTTCAGATGAGAAATCAGCACTTATTCTTATTAAGCTTCCATTATATGTGATGTTTCTCTTTTCTCTTGCTTCCTTCAGTATTTTCTCTTTGTCTTTAGCATTGGACAGTTTGACAAGTATATATCTTGGAGTGAGCCTGTTGGGATTTATACTGTTTGGGGTGCAATGCACTTACTGGACATGTACATGTATCTTCCTCAATAGGGTTAGGAAGTTTTCAGTCATTATTTCCTTTATCAATCCTTCTGTCTCCTTTCCCTTCTCCTGTCTCTTGGATGCCTATAATGCATATGTTTGTGCATTTTGTTTTGTCATTTAAATCCCTAAGCCCTTGCTGGATTTTTTTCTATCTTTTCATCTATCTGTTCTACTATCTGTTTGGTTTCAGATGTACTGCCTTCCACACCACTAATTCTTTCCTCTGTCTGTTCAAATCTGCTCTTATATGCTCTTTTTGATTTCTTGGATTGTGCCATTCATCACCATCATAGCTGTAATCTTTTTTTGTATGTTTACAATTTCTTCTGTATGCTCTCCCAGTGTCTTCTTAATATCCTTAATCTCTTCCTTTACTTCATTAAGTTGGTTCATGATATCTGTTTGAACATCTCTGATTAGTTGTTTGATGTTCTGCATCTCTTCCTGGTTTTTAGTTTGTTCATTGGACTGGGCCATGTCTTCCTGTTTCTTGGTATAGTTTGTAATATTTTTGTTGCTGTCTGGTCATCTTTCTATCTTGATGTGTTTATTCAGTTGATTAACTTCTCTTTCTACTCTAAGGTTTTATTTAGTTGCTGTTTTGGGGTGTGTGTTAAGTTTTCTCCTTGAAACTTTGTTTCTCTTATTCTATTTCCTTGCTTTTTTCTATGTTCTCTTGAAGGAAAAAGATTAGGGCCAGAGAAAGAAAAATAGGTAAGAAAAGAAAACAGATAATAGTAATAATAATAGTTAAGTTTAGAAAAGGAACCATAGAAGACCTAGCAAAATGAATATTTAACTCATGTGAACAGTGTGCAGTAATGGGTTTAAAAAAGTGAAGTACCAGCAATGAAATGGGAAACCAAATAGAGAAAAATATATAGAGTGAATTAAAAGGACAGAATGCTAAGGAAAGAAGGATGTGGGGAAAAAAGACAGAAAGAAAAAAGTTAATAATAGAAAGAAAACCAAATAGAAGAGATAGAAATAAAAACCAGAAAAACTGAGGTCTATAGAAAGAGATGTGGAATGTAAGAACAACAACAGAAAGTGGAAGATAGAAAGATAAAGAATGGATAAGAGATAGTGTTGGTATACAAAATTGATATATACAGAAAAGGGGAAATCAAGGAAGAGGAAACACAGCAAAGAAGAAATAAGCCATCAGCACCTAATTTTTTTAAAAAAGGAGGTGGGGGGAAGAAAGAGGAAAGAAAAACAAGAAAACAAACAAACAAATGCACAAGCAAGCAGTCAAAGAAAAACTAAGGAAAAACAGCCTTCCCTCTTAGGCCCATGAAGGGCTTCTTAGGCTGCTTGTGTTCATCAGTTATCCTTCAGCCTGACATCTGCAGGTTTTAGTGAGTAAACTAAGTTAAATTAAAAAAAAGAAGTAGGCTTTTTTTTTTTTTTTTGGAAGAATAAGAGACCCCAGAGAAGCTAATACCAAAATAATGTCTATGTTTTCCCTGTCCTAAATTATCATCTGGATGTTTGAAATCCTGTTGGATCACTTCTCTTAGAGGACCCAAGAATCAAACTAGGGACCTCCTATGTTCAAGGTGGGAACTCCTCCACTTAGCTAAACTTTCTTGTTGAGTCCATTAGCTCTTCAGACAGCTATCCAGTCACATTCCTTGTGCAGGTTTGACTCTTTCAAGTTGCATTGTTTCCTGCTGCTTTGGAGTCTGTCCCTGCCCCCTTTCTATTCTTACTGTTTTCTCTCCCAGGGCAGCAGGATGCAATAACCTGTGTGAGCCTGTAAGAGGATTCCCCCTCAGCTCTCCTGGTCAGGTTGAGTTCCCTTTTGAAATTGAAATTGGACTTCGATGAGTGAGGTCACCACAAAAAAATGACTCCCAACCCTCTTCCAGACCACCCCATCCTCCCAGGGAACCCTAGAGAGGCTCTTGGAAGCTTATTAAGTGTTTCCTAGTGCCCACCTCCCTTACGGGCGGTTGAAGTTTTGAAAGTTTTCAAATTGGGACTAACCAACTACTTAACTCTGCCTTCTCCTAGGGCAAGTTTCTCAATCCCAGGGCAGTTAGTTAAGTCAGGGTGCCTCAGAAGATTCACCTTCCCCTCTTCCTGGTGCTACCTTGAGTCAGTTGCTATGCTCCCCAAAGCTCAAGGGGAGTTCAGGAAATGAAACCAACAGAAAGGAAACCCCTCTCCACCCTTTGCCAGAGCCCTACTACTCTCAGAGGATTCTCCCTCCCTGTGGGTGGCTGGTTTTGGGAGTCAGGGCTCACAGTGGATTTTTGCCTTGAGTGTGGGTCTTAGGTGTCCACAGTTTCCAGCCATAGGGGCCAGAAACTCATGGTTTTACCTTGAAAAATTTATTTATTTGATCAGCTCCCTCCAGATTTATGCCTCAAAGCACCCCACTCTGTGCGTTGGTTTCCAAAACAGCTTATTGGGCAGGATCTCACCCCCATTTCCACATTTTATTATGATCAGAAATTTTATCAAGGTGTAAAGAGAACTTCCAGTTTTGAATCAGTAGGCTACTCCTGAAATTCAAGTCTAAGTCTACTTCTGAAGGATAATCCAGAATATATAATTATTAAATGTCTGTCTGTATAAAATGCTAAATTAGTGCCTACCTGTGTTTACACTGCTCAGACATTCCTAAATGGTTTCTGGTCACGAATAAAAGTGTTTCCAAGAATGAGCATCCATATTTCAAGCAAAAGTAATTCCTGAGGTGATATTAAATGCAGTAAAAATCAGAGATGTGAAATGGTGGACAGCTTGGACACAGAGCAAAAGAGTGAGAATTAAGACTCAAATTAGTGAGTTTTATGTTTCTGTTTGTGTGTCTTAACTCTTTTTGCATTCATCTGTTTGTTCAGTGTATATTTTCATACTTCCAGATGGTATTAAATTAACAAATGGAAATTCTTAAAAGAGCTGTATTCAAAGTGCTAAAAATTAAAATAGATGCTTCTATGGGCAATTGAGAACTCCTGAAGCTCAAATGGGAGAGGTCAAACAGGATAAAAAGTCACATAAAATGTAAATAAATGCATTATTTAAAGGAAAGAAACTGCAAAGTTTATCCTGAAGTCCCCCATAATCTTTAATTTGGTTATCATGCCCCCAGGGTCTTCTCCTAACCTTGACTGAATTCCAGTGACTCATTAAAACCAGTTGACAAAACTAAGGGAATGGGTTGGGTTTGGAAAAGGGAGATGTGAGTTTAGCCTAGAATTCTGTCTACTAGGCCTGAAAAATTATGATAGGGACAGAGAAGATATTACAGTATAAAATTTGTTTTGTGTAGTCCATCCTATAATACCCCAATTAAATATTAGCAGCTTTAAGATGATAGTAATAATCCACTGGCAAAAATTTCAGTAAGAAAAGAAAAAATCCTTGAAAATTCTGAAAATATTTTTCTAAATTATAATTAAAACAAATTAAACAATTATAATATATTCCACAACTTGGCAGTCAGTATGCTCTTAAGGTTATTCACAAGTTTAGAATTTTATTAAAGATAAAATAGGTTAAAGTCTCTTGTGGAGGAAAGAAGATAAAAGAACATTTCTTGCGTAAATTATAATGGTTTCAATTTTATCTAGTTTAGGTGTCATCTCCCTAGGTTTACATGGATACTAAAAAATAAGGTAGTATTAAGTCTGTTAAATCTTTAAAATGATGAAAATTGTAAGATTTTACCTAATGAAATTATTACAAACCTTTTTTATATGATTTTTTTGGCATAAAAAAGGAATTTGTTGGTAAACAATTTCCGTGACCAGAAGGCTTGCTTAATCCTCTTTTAAAATATTGTTTTGCCTAAATTGAAATGAATAGCTTCTTTTTCTTCACAGAACAAAATGAGGGATATGAGCCTTAAATGGATATAGAAAAAAGTCAAAGATTTATAGAAGTGAATTCATAGTCACTTCAATAAATTTGTTTAAGGGAATGTGCTTTGTCCTAAGAAGACTGGTTTTCATAAAATCAAGGTGGAAATATGTATGACAAGGTTTAATGATTATAGAAAGTTGTAGAAAGTATTGTACAAAGTAACATTAAGTAAGGGAATGTGTTTTATAGAAGTAAAATCTGTCTTGAGATGTATTAACTATAGTCTATGTGGTATATGGATAGTTTGTAAAAGCATATTCTAAACTGAAATATTATAATGTAAGGGTCTGATTCTGAGAAATCAGTATGAAACAGAAATCTTGGAGTTAATATTCATACCAAAAATTAATTTATGGTTAATTATTGGTAGTTTATAAAAGCATTGTCTAAGCTGAAGTAGTTAATTGGCTAGTTCAAAGATGCCATTATTAAATAGAAACCTGAATTGATATTGATAACAAAAAGTAACTTCATAACAAGGAAACTTGTCAAAGGCCACCTTAATCTGCATATTAAAGTGGTGGTAGGGGGAAGATAATCTTAATTCCATTGGGAATCTTAAGTTTTCATAAAATAATTGGAGAAAGTAATTTTTCCTATACTGCTAAAATAAAATGCCTATTAATTAACAAAATCAAGGTAAAGGTATAGAAGTGAAATGTAAAGTACTAAAAATAATTAAGTCCATTTAATATGTTATAAACTGCATTGAAAGTTTTTAGAAAGTGTATAAAAATTAAGAGATAAACTTCAATATTTTCAAACTTGCTTGTGCTTTCAAACCAGACCCCCAGTACCCTGCACAGCACCTCTCCATTTCAGGTATTGGCTGGGTTAGTCACTATGACCCGCAAATAATAAAAGTATATACCACATCTGGACATGGCTCCTGAAGTTAATGGAAAGTACATTGCAGTTTCAAACTCTTACAGCAGCTGGCAATGGCTCAATATGGCCAGATTTTCAATGGATATTGCCACCAAACTGGCTCTGTTTCATAGTGCTGAAGTGTGCTATACACCAGGCAGGTGAAATATTGGAGCTTCCTTTCAAGGGCCAATGGTGCTGCAACATGCTGGCTGTGTGGAGGTTATATCGAGTGGAACAATAATTACCAGAGTAATGTGAGTAGAACCTAAACAGACACAATTAGCAGTATGGCCTCCTCCAGTGGACAGACAACATGTACAGTATTGCAAACCTGGAACTTAGAACTATTAACTGCAGCTCAAAGAGGAACTTGTGCATTGATTAGTGCATTGATTAGAATTAAGTGCTCTTCTTATATACTTGATGAATATAATAATATCTCTTCTATTCTAGATTATATGCAGGAAGGTTTTGATTATGTTAAAAGTCTGTAAACTAAATTCATTTTCTAAGTAATTAATGTATGTGCCTATAAGATAAAGAATGGATTTCTTAACTATTGTCTTTATTTTGGTGCCATATGCTTACCTTGTTACCTATATTGTTTTTGTGAATTTATGTCTAGGGCAGTTCCTATCCTCCTGCATCTCCTAGCTGTCCTAGGTATAACCACCACTGTGGGAACTGGGAGTGGCTGTTTCCTAGACAGCATTTGAAACTTACAAGATCAATCCAATGAGCTTTAAGAGGATGTAGCCTCTGGAGGTACCTGGCCTTTCTCATTCCCATGGTCCAAAAAGGCTGGCCACCTTTTTGGGGCCTTTTACCACTATTTTCTTTATCCTTTTAGTAGGATCATATATCTTCAAAATTATAACTTAAATTTTAACTTAAGTTTATTTCTTCCAGAATCAAAGCCTTTGAGCAAAGTATTAGTTGTGCAGGGATTTCATCCAGTTCCAACCATGGTGCTGAACCCACCTTCCCTCAACCTCAATAGAATAGCCAGAGAGTTTCACACCTCATCAGGCATGGCCCACTGTGCTTAAGCAGCAAGAAACAGCTACAGAAGAATGACTATCATCCTTCAGCTCCCTTTTAAGAATAAGAGTGTGAAATCTCTGAGAGGGGAGTTGAGGCATGATAATATATTAAACAGGGAATTTGACTGGTCAGAATAGAGCCAAAACAGCTGGGGCATTATGTGTCTATGTATACTGATTGTATACCATTAAACCAGAATGATCTGCTCCTTATTCTTCCCCATAAACATCTTTCTTCTCATCTATAGAGCTCTAGCCAATATCTCTCTACAGTGTGCTTCAGCAGTAACCTATGCCTACAGTCAAAACCAATGTTAGGTTTGCAAAGAATTATCATCCTTGGGTGCTACTGGCCTTCCATGGACCATAACTTCTGCAAATTGGACAGCTTCAAACACCTTGCTGTCATGGCAGAATATGACCCATCAACAAGTTTGGAACAAGAACTCCTCATTTAAGACTGAAATCCAGCTGCTGTCTTTCAATGAGACTCATAATTATATTGTTCCCTTGTAAGGGACAGGTGAATAAGCCCGGGTTTTTATTAGGATATGCTTTATATAATGGTTTAGGGTGGTTAACAGCTGAGTCTGTCTACCTAGATCACATCATTCCTATCTATATGGAATGACAAGAGGGAATCCATGATGTGGGGTGGTTACCCCCTGAGTTGTTTAGTTTTATTATCAAAGCTAGATATAGAATAAAACATGCCCCCTGTTGGTTCTACCTATTGGCCATTTTTGTACCAAGTGGAACTGCAATTGTTATTGAAAGACACATAACGGCTTTAGCTGTTGTCTTTTATACTGTTGCTATGGAATGTGGATGCAATGCTTGTCCTGTAGTCAATGTAGGCCACTACGTAGGGGTGGATTGTGGGGATCCAGGCCTCCCTAAGTCCCCAGCACATAACTGCCTTCATGACCTAGACATAAGTTAAAGATTAACAACCATCCTTGAGGGGAGAAAATGTATAGATGGTTATTGTAAACTGTAATCTGCACAAATCAGTAAATATCTTTGGTAAATGTCTTTCCTATGAGCATAGAAAAAACATCACCAGACCCTGTGTGTACACTTCATGTGACCCTAGCAGAAACTGTTCCTTATACCCCATGGAATGTCCTTGTTTTAAAACCCCTTATTTACCACCCCTCATTTTCTCATCTCTTTGTGGAACACTGACTTCATTCATTCTTTGACTGACCACCATCAAATGTTCTCTCTTGTTCATAAGTCCCATTAAATTCATGTTTAACCATTTGCCTAGTGCATTCTTTGGTCTTACGGCTGCCCCAACCCATTGCCTTAAAAATTGGGTTGAGGAAAAAAATGAATACCTGCATTGACCAAAAAAACCCAAAACTTTTCCATACTTTTCAAATTCTTAAGTATCTATATGAGGTTGAAGACAGGGCAATATTTTTGCTTGTTGAGAAAAGTAATAAAAGAACAAACAAGCAAATGAAAAGTGAACAAACAACACTTCAACAGAGGGTTTTCCTGTCTTGGAACAGGCAAGGGTTTATGAACCATAGTTATAAAGGCATTACCAATAAAATAAAAAGAAATGAAATTGTATTTAATAAAATTGTGAAATTTTATTCACATACTGACGCTATTATTGAGATAAAAAGGACACCATGGATTGGATTAGAAGTCATTTGAAATAATGCATCCGACAACTGATTGTTATCCAGTATATGACCAACTCTTATGAAAAGTCCAATAATAAAATGAACAAAATAATTGAAGAAACATTTCACAAAGAGAATGTCTAATTTTGGAAATTTACTCAGCATGAATAATTATCTTGAAAATGAAGCTTGAAACCTCTGTGTGATACCATTACATACTTACAAGATTTGCTCATATTTTAAGGAATCTGGGTGTAAATTTTGACCTGTATATGAAGGAGATGGAATTCTTGTATACAGAAAATGAGAGTGTGAAATGGTGTTCCCACTTTGGAAACAATTTGTTAGCTCCTACTCTGTCAAAATATACATTTTTAAAAATATCTTGAATTTTCTTTTCTATATACAAAAGAGAAAGTATGCTTATTTTGAACAAACAACATAACCATTTTCATAGGAAAATGAAAATAATAGCCAAAATCTGGTAATAATCAAAATGATCAATATTAAGAAAATCGATAAATAACAAGTGAATATTCACATATGCAAATATTCCTAGCAATGAAATATAAACCCAGTGATAAAAACAAAGGGAAAAACCTGATAGATGTATGGTGCATAAATGCAGTCAGATACAAAAGAGTATATACTCTTTAATTTTATTTGTCTACAGTTCAAGAGTAGCCACAGAAACCAAAAGCAAAAGTGAAAAAAATGATACATCATGGGGATTTTAAGACCTAAACAAATGAAGACATATTCAAATGAAGAAAAGCAGAGAAAAATCAATGCCACCAGTCGTATGATATATAAAATAGTAACAGAATTTCTTGAAGGTAAGGGAAAACCATTCCAGCTTAAATCACTGGATGTCAAGGAATGGCATGTTCTGTGAAGTTTGACTATGTTCATTCTAGAAGTTGCAAAAATACTAAATTAAGCCAGACAGGAATGAGTGGGAAATGATTATTGAAATGTCTAGGATAATAACTGAAAACAAGAAACATAATTTATGACTAAATCACTACTAAAGGGGGAAGAATAATAAAGTAAAATATATTTTATTAATCCATTAGAAAAAAATAAGGCAAAAATAGATGGGGAAAATGTCACACAAAAATATATTAAGGTGGCATGCAATTATGTACATCAGAAAATCATGTTCTTAATCTTAATCCATTCCTGTGTGTGTAAATCCATTGTAAATATGAACTTTTGATGAGGCTACATAAGGTAATGTGTGGCCCACCTGAATTAGTGTGGGTCTTTGTCCTCTTACTGGGATATGAGAAGGTCACAAAAAGTAAAAGACAATGGGAGAACTTAGAAGCTGGAATTTAAAGGTACCTGGAAGAAAAGGGAGAGAAAATTGCACTGTGATAGAAAATCCAAGGAACCCCCCAAAATTGCTAACTAGCCAAAAGATAATGAGCTTGGGAGGAAGCCAGTCTTGAAGCTACTGAAGCACTTGAGTCAATGAATTCCTGTTGAGACAACCCATTGTATGGTATATATTTTAGCATATAGGAAACTAAAACAAAGATGATAGAAACCAAATTCAACATGAATGTGTGACTATATTTATTTATTTAATTAATTTATTTATTTACTTATTTATTTATAGAATCATAGTTTTACACCTTTACTGCAAATTCTTATTCTGATACAAGACATGAAAGATTGTACATATGGGATTCCATTCTATATTTTCTCTCTTTTTACAATATAAGTTTAATTGCAATGTGATATTTTAATTAACATAAGAGACCCATTCACTGGCCATTGTTCCCCAGATTCTAATCTATACTGGGACCAAGCAGTGCTACAAAAGAAAGATATCTTTTTTTCATTGATTTATAACTAAACATTAACTAATTATTTTATTTTATTTTTATTTTTATATTTCTTAAAAGATGCTTTGATTACATTAACGTTACACAAAAGATATAAGGATTCCCATATGCCACACCTCCCAAACCTCCCACAACTTCCCACATAAACATCCTTCATTAGTGTGGCACATTAATTGCAACTGATAAACAGATCCTGGGGCTTTGCCATTAAGCATGAACCATAGTTCACACTGGAGACCACACTCTCTCCCACACAGTTCTGCATGTTATATGATGATATAAAATGGCCTATATCTGTCATTGCAATGTCACTTAGGACAATTCCCAAGTCCCAGAAAAGCCCCTGTATTACAACTGCTTTTCCCCCTCCCTGCCCCCAGAGTCCCCAGTGGCCACTGGCTCCACCTCAAAGTTGTAATTTCTTCCATTGCTTGAATCACAACATGTCTATAACAGAATACCAGTAAGTTTACTCTAGTCCATAGTTCTTCCCCACATCCTGAGGAGTCTGGGATGGTAATGCCCACTCCAACTCTAATTGAGAGGGGACTTATACACCATGAGGAAGATGGATGGGATTATCATGCCTACAGCTACAGACTCCAGCACCAAGCATAGGTTTGAATAGAAGGGACAGATGAGCCATGTGCAGGGAAGAAATAGTTGAGTCCAACTCTGTCACTCACAGGAGCACAAACTCCAAAGTAGGGCCCACTGGCAAGGCCCTAAACTCTGGAGCTATCCACCCTGACATAGGACATGGGTGTCTCCAGAGCCCTCAGGAACCCCACTATCTGGCGTAATATCCACTTTGGAATTCTATGAGATCCTACTGAGATGTGCATAAGCACATCTGGGATGACCTTCCGACTCATTTTGAAGTCTCTTAGCCATATAAACTCATTTTTCTTTACCTTTTCCCCCTGGTATTCATGGTCTTTTTCCAGTTGCATTTTCAGTTGGCACTTGGTAGCAATCCCTCAGTGTTAGGGAGGCTCATCCCTGGGAATCATGTCCCACTCCAGGAGGAAGGTAATACATTCCTATGCTAAGTTTGCTTAGAGAGAGGCCACATTTGGGCAAAAAGGAGGCTCTCAGGAGGCAACTCCTAGGCACCCCACAATAATAGGCTAAATTTCAATTTCAAGAGCAAAGGCTCATGAGGCTAGTCATCAGTATCAAGGACCCATCATTGGATCTTCCTCCTCCTCCAGTCACTGCCCCTCCACTTGGGGGACTGTTGCTGGTCCCTTAGAGAATATGGCAGAGCTCTTCAGAATGGGAATTCAGTATTCTCTCATTTTTTGAGTGATTCTCCACCCACTGTGACAATGCACTGTGAACAACTGAACATTTTTCTATACCTTACATTTATGCTCAAGTGAACTACCTCCTATGCATCCCCCATCCCTGACACCCCACACCAAAGATTCTACCCTGCCCCAGTTGTAACCCTTCCCTGATCCAAACCTTCTTCAAAGATGAGGTCATTAAAATAGCTGAGTACAATTAATAGGAAAATGAAATAATAATAATTTTAAATGTAGCAGATAAAATACATAAAAAATTAAAAAAAATTAAAATTAAAATTAAAAGATTGGGATATTAAAAAATGAAAAATATTAAAAAAAATTTTTTTGACCTTTTGCCTTTCTTCACTGCAATATCTGGTGTCCAGTCTGTACCATGGCAACTTCTGTTCTCATTCCCCAGTGTCTCACTATGTTTCATTTTGTTTTCAAAGAAGTTTTAGGCCACAGCAAAGTCACACATAAAATACAGGAGAATCTCATATACCCAACATCCTCCCCCTTTACTCCCCCCTAAATTAATATCTTTTTATATGTGGATGGTAGCATTGTTATAACTGATATACAAATAGTGAAACATAGCTACTAAACATTGTCAATGGTTTACATTATGGTTTACATTTTAGACTGTACACTTTTATAAATCTTGATGATATTTACCATGTCCTGTGCCCATCACTGTATGGTTATGAAGAACATTTCTACTGACCACTAAGTAACCCCTGTTTTATCTATTTTATTCTTCCTAACCCATCCCCCAGGGGCCCATGACGATCCCGTGGCTTGACTCTTTGGATGACAAGATTCATGGTTACATGCAGCAAGAGGTCTTAATACACTGGTTTGTCCTCCCCTGTCAGGAACCACCCTTGTTTTTGAGTCTCTCACTTATTTCTGAACAAATCAGTCTTCCCAAATGTGGGAGTCCAACTCCTTCCTGCTCATTATATGGGTCTCCACCCACTGATAGAACACATTGTGACAGAATGAACACTCACACACTCCCTAAAAGCCTGCTGTAGGTGCACCCTCTTCTGAATGACCCCCCAAACAACACCCTAAACCAGTGACCCTTCCTTATCATTTTGCCATAAGAGCTTTCCCACCTCTGTATTTTCAACCTCATATCCACAAATCCCCTTGTGCACCGGGTCCCTCTCCCAACTCTCCCCCAAGTATCTTGGACCTTCTGACCCACACTTCCCAGTCTACCCACCTGTCAACCCTGCACCACCCAACCCAGTAATATCATTACCCTCTTGTCCTATCTCTTCAATACACAACTACACTCTATGACTTTACTATAGTTTACATCCATATGGGTGATGGCTCACAACATTCTCTTCTCCTTCTATTTCTTGCAAACCTATCTTACAGACAATAGCTCACTGAGACTGCTCAATTTCCTTAATTCATATCAGTGAAGTCATGTACTGTTCATCCTTCAATGCCTGGCTTGCGTCACTCAACATAAGGTCTTCAAGATTCATCCATGTTATCCCGTGTGTTTGCAGTTTATTCCTTCTTACAACTGAGTAATATTGCATTGTAAGATGTACCACATTTTGTTTATCAATTCTTCTGTTGATTGGCACCTGGGTTGATTCCAACTTTTGGCAATAGTGAAAATGCCCCTATGAACATTGGTGTGCATATATCTGTCTGTGTCTTTGCTTTAAATTCTTCAGGTTATTTACCCAGCAGTGGAACCACTGGATCCTACCAAAGTTCTGTAGATAGTTTTTTCAGGAACCGCCAAACTGTTTTCCATAGTGGCTGGACCATTCTACAATCTTACCAGCAGGGGATGAGGGCTCCCATTCCTCCATATCCTCTCCAACACTTGTAGTCTGCTGTTTTTTTTAATAGCCATCATTCTAATGGATGTAAGAAGGTATCTCATTGTAGTTTTGATTTGCATTTACCTGTAGCTAGCGATGTTGAGAATGTTTTCATGTGCTTTTTAGCCATTTGTTTTTCTTCCTCAGAGAAGTGTCTTTTCAGGTCGCTTGCTCAGTTTTTAAATGGGTTGTCTTTTTATTTTCAAGGTGTAAGATTTCTTTATATATGCAGGGTTTTGGGTTCCTATCAGATATATGGCTGCCACATATTTTCTCCCATTGGGTAGGCTGCCTTTTCACTTTCTTGATAACGTCCTTTGAGGTGCAGAAGTTTTTAATTTTGAGGAGATCCCATTTATCTATCTTTTTCTTTTGCTTCTTGTGCTTTGGGTGTGAAGTTTATGAAGCCATTTCCTAATACAAGGTCCCGTAAATGCTTCCTTACATTATCTTCCAAGGTCTTTATGGTCTTGCCTCTTACATGGAATTTTGATTCATCTTGAGTTGATTTTTGTATAACATATGAGATGGTGTTCCTCTCTCATTCTTTTGGATATGGATATCCAGTTCTCCAAGCATCATTTGTTGAAGAGGCCATTTTCTCCCAATTGAGTGGGCTTGGTGGCCTTGTCGAATATCAGATGACTGTATATGTGAGGATCTATATGGAACTCTCAATTTGGTTCTATTGGTCAGTATGTCTATCCTAGTGCCAATACCATGCAGTTTTATCCACTGCAGCTTTTGTAGTATGTTTTAAAGACAGGTAGTGTGATACCTTCATCTTCGTTTTTCTCTTTCAATATGTCTTTTGTGATTCAGGGCCTCTTACCCTTCCCAATAATTTTTTTAATTAGTTTTTCCAATTCATTAAAAAATGCAGTGCTGGTTTTTATTTGGATTGGATTAAATCTGTAGGTTATTTTGTTGTACGATAGACATCTTGATGATATTTAGTCTTCCTATCCATGAACAGGGAATATTCTTCTATTTATTTAAGTCTTCTTTGATTTCCTTTAACAGTTTGGTGTAATTTTCTGTATATGAATCCTTTACATCTTTAGTTAAATTTTTTCCTAGGTATTTGATACTTTTAGTTCCTATTTTAAGTGGCATTTTTTCTTGATTTCCTACTCAGATTGCTCGTTATTGGTGTACAGAAATGCTACTGATTTTTGCACATTGTTCTTATAGCCTGTGACTTTACTGAACTCCTTCATAAGTTCTAGAAACTTTGTTGTAGATTTCTCAGGGCTTTCTTTGTATAGGCTCATGTCTTCTGGAAATAGTGAAATTTTTACTTCTTCCTTTCCAATTTGGATGCCTTTTATATCTTTTTCTTGCCTCAGTGCTTGAGCAACTACTTCTAAGACAATGTTAAATAGGAGCGGTGTTAGTGAGCATCTTCATCTTGTTCCTGATATTAAAGGGAAAGATTTTAGGATTTCACCATTGAAGATGATGTTGGCTCTGGGTTTTTCATATATATGCTTTATCATGGTAAGAAAGTTTCCTTCTATTCCTATCTTTTGCAGTGTTTTTATTAGGAAAATGTGCTGTACTTTGTCAAATGCTTTTTCAGCTTATATAGAGATGATCATGTGATTTTTTTCTTTCAATCTGCTTATGTGGTGTATTAAATTAATTGTTTTGCTTGTTTTGAATCATCCTTGCATACCAGGGATGAAACCCACTTGGTCATGGTGTATAATTCATTTGATATGTTGTTGATTGTGATTAGCAAGTATTTTGTTGAGGATTTTAGCACCTAGGTTCATTAGAGAGATTGGTCTGTAATTTTCCTTTCCCGTAGCATCTTTGTTTGGCTTTGGTATTAGGGTAATGTTGGCATCATAGAATGAATTAGGCAATGTTCCTTCTACTTCTATTTTTGGAAGAGCTTAAGCAGGATTGGTGTTAGCTCTTTCCAGAATGTTTGATAGAATTCACCTGTGAAGCCATCTGATCCTGGGCTCTTCTTAGCTGGGAGGTATTTGGTGACCGAGTCTATCTCTTTACTTGTAATTGGACTGTTGAGTTCATCAATTTCTCCTTTCATCAATGTAGGCTTCTTGTGTGTTTCTAGGAATTTGTCCATTTCCTCTAAATTATCATTCTTGTTGGCATATAATTTTTCAAAGTATCCTCTTATGATACTCTTTATTTCTGTTGGTTCTGTGGTGATATCCCATTTCTCACATCTTATTTTGTGTATTTTCATCTGCTGTCTCTTTTTCTTTGTTAGTCTGGCTAAGGGTTTGTCAATTTTATTGATCTTCTCAAAGAACCAGCTTTTGATTTTGTTTATTTTTTCTGTTGCTTTCTTATTTTCTATTTCATATAGTTCTGCTTTAATCTTTATTTCCTTCTTTCTCCTACCTTTTGGGCTAGTTTGTTGTTGTTTTTCGAATTCTTCCTGGTTTGCAGTTAGGTCTTCCATTTTAACTCTTTCTTCTTTTTTGATATATGCATTTTTGGCTATGAATTTCTCTCTCAGTACAGCTTTGGCTGCATCCCATTGGTTTTGATATGATGTGCTGTCATTTTCATTCATTTCAAGGTAGTTACTGATTTTTTCTTTTGAGATTTCCTCCTTGACCCACTGCTTGTCTAAGAGTATGTTGTTTACCTTCTGTATTTGTGCCTATTCTGGTTCTCTGGCCTTTAGTGATTTCCAATTTCTTTCCATTGTGTTCAGAGAAATTACTTTGTATAATCTCAATCTTTCTGAATTCTTTGAGACTTGTTCTATGATCTAACATGTGGTCTATCTTGGACTATGATCCATTTCCACTCAAGAAGAGAGTGTATGCCACTGTACTTGCATGCAGTGTCCTGTATATGTGTAAGCCCAGATCCTCTAATGTATTATTCAAAGTGTTTGTTTCTTTATTGATTCTTTTCCTAGGTGTTCTGCCTAATGGTGATAATGGTGTATTTCTAGGCTGTTTCAATTTTACAATAATAAGATTTAAAAGTACAAGTATTAATATGAAGGGCTGGGGTTTGGGTCTGTTTCCTTTTATTAGGCACTGAGCGTATGCTTTAGAGATTCTAGCCACTATATAAGAGAATGTCGTAGGATTGGAATTTAATACTTTGTTGGTTATTTTCTGGGCCTCTAACCACTGAAATGGTATCCCATGACAACATGAATATATTCCTATTCCATTGAGGCATGCTCCAGGTGCAGCCTCCCCATGCATCACCTAACCACTGACACCTGCACCAGCATTCCTCCCCTGCCATACTTGTAACTTTTCTGTAATCTGAAACCTCCCCAAAACAAAACTAAAAAAGCTTTCTTGCATTTCACCTTTCATCACCATAACATCTGTTGTCTTTTTATGTATGTTTACAATTTCTTCTGTGTGTTTCTTCAGTGTCTTCTTTTTTTAACCTTAATTCCAAAGAACTTTTTAGGCTACAGAAAATTTGCGCAATAAGTAAAGGGGATTCCCATATAGCCCACCCTCTCCTCCTCTCACATTTTCCCCTATTAATAAAGTCTCACATGAGTATTGCACATTTGTTACAATTGAACAAAAAATACTGAAGCTTTGCTACTCACCATACATTTTTTGCATTATGGTTTACACATTGCACTGTGCAATTTTTTAGGTTTGGCAAAATATATACTGAATGCTGTCTCTCATTGCAAAATCATGCACAACAATTCCAATGAACTAAAATTATCCTATGTTCCATTCTGTTTATCCTTGTGCCAAAATGTTCAACATCACCAGATATTAGGGAAATGCAAATCAAAATTACAATGAGATATAATCTTACACCTATCAGACTGCTTACTTTTAAAAAGCAGAAAACTACAAGTGTTGGAGAGGATGCAGAGGAATGGTAACATTCATCCACTGCTGGTGGAATGTAGAATGGTTCAGCTATTTGGGAGAACAGTTTGGTGGTTCCTCAGGAAATTAAACAAAGAATTTCCACATGATCCAGTAATCTTATTTCTGGGTATATACCCAAAAGAATTGAAAGCAGGGACACAAGCAGATATATGCACACCAATGTTCATGTGACTTTATTCACTATTGCAAGAACTTGGAAGCTACCCAAGTATCCATCAATAGATAAATGGATAAGCAAAACCGTGGTATATACATACAACTGAATTTTACTCAGCTGTAAGAAGGAATGAAGTATTGACATGTGACAACATGGATGAATTTCAATGAACTTTTATGGAGTGTAGTAAGCCAGTCACTAAAGGACAAATGTTGCATGACCTCAGTGATATGACCTAAGTATATTGAGCAAACTTAAAATGACAGAGTCTGGAAGATAAGTTATCTGGAAACAGAAAGAGAGTAGAGTGTGATGAGCTGATCCTCAATATTGGCAGAACATATGATCAGGTGAAAGGGGGTGGTATGTCAGTGGATGAGGTTGATGGTGGTGTAGGGATGTGAGTGGGGTCCATGGTGCTGGAATGAGAGGGTGAGCAGTGTTGGGGAGGTGGGTTGGTCTACCCATGGAACTGGGGACAGGTCTGGAAGAAGGAACAGGTGAACTCAGGGATTTGTAGCTCTTTGGTTGAAAATACAATTGTGGCAATGTTCTTTTGACAAATATGCCAGGAGAAGGTCACTGGTACAGGTATCAGTGGTGGGGCGATATGTGGGAAAGGGTGCACCTTTGGCATGCTTCTATGGAAATGAATGTGTTCATCTTTTCATAGGGTATTACCTCAGTTGATAGAGACCTACACAATAAACAAAACATTAAATTCCCATCTTGATGAGTCCTCCTACATTCTTAAATAGAGGGACATGAATCTCTCAATTCATGAACTGAGAATCATATTTGACTACCACCTCAGAAAATGATTATCCTTGTGAAAAATATATTCCTGAGTATTTTAGCAAGGATACAGTGTGTTCACACATGAGAAATCCAAACTGGTGAACACATGGAAAAATTATGGAATTTCCTACTGATAAAATTATATACATTGTAGCAGTTTGGCAGTTTGATATAGTTATGAAATACAAAAATATATATTGGATTATGCTTGTAAACTGCTCTGTTCATCTGGGAATGATTAAGTTATGATTAGGGCTTGACTGGGCCATGTCAATGTGGTGTTGAGCCCCACCCCTTGGTAGTTGGGGAATCAAATATAAAAGGCATGGCAAAGGACAGAGTTGGAGTAGTTTTGATGTTGGTGTTTTCATGCTGGAGTCTGGGAAGGCAAGCAAATGGAAGAGCTTGGTGGTGAGGAAGGAGAGAAGGCCCCTGGATAGAGACAAGCCATTCTTCTGATAGTCTACAGCTGGCCTTGTGGAGGAAACAGAGGAGCTAAGCCCAGAGAGAGGCAAGTCCCAGGAAGAGAGGAACCCAAGAAACCTGAACCCTGGCATATGTCTGCAGTTGCCTTGCTCTAACATGTGGCAACTGACTTTGGTGATGGAAGAAACTTATGCTTTATGACCTGGTAACTGTAAGCTTCTAGCCCAAATAAATACCTTTTTTAAAGACCAACAGATTTCTAGTATTTTGCATCAGCACCCCTTTGGCTGACTAACACATACAGAAAGTCCTGGAGACCCATCAGAATCCAAATCCTGTGCCCTACTTCCTCTTTGAATGCTCTCCTGATATCTTTTGAAGTTTGAAATCCCAACCAAGGCAGCCAACCCAGAGAGACAGCCAAGACACTTGTCCATTATATTTGAAACTATACAAAATAAAGTCCACCTGTCCTAAACCCTCCCTTAAATGTGGACAAAGCAATAAGTAGAATTCAAATTAATATCCTTTTAATATCTGTAAAAAGTGTTTTTCATCCCTATGACCCTGAAGGTACTTCTGTTCTCGCTAAAGATCTGGGCTTCCTTTGCAGCAGCAAAACCTTGGTGTCCTGAATAAAATGCTGTAATACAGCCGGCAAGCTTGACTATGGTTTGTCTTTTTTTTTTTTATTGTTCATTAAAATCAAGATTTTTCACAGTACATACCAATATTTGTAAAATGATATATAAATATATATGCATATATGTGTATTTTCTTACATAAATGTTATTTTATATATATGTATTTTTTAAAGGTGCTTAGATTACCTAATTATTACTCAGAAATTAAAAGGATTCCCATGTTCCTGAGAACATTGTTCAGGTAGAAATTTTTAAAGAAGAATAAATATGTCTTAAATTCCTTAGAGAATCACAGGCTTTGTGAACTTGGTTACAGTGGTCTGTTCACAATGTCATCAGTACAAACATTGATAACAAAAAAACTATTAAAATTATTTCAGTTTTACTTTTGCCTTCTTTGGGAACTGTAGTCCATTCTATCCAGTTGTCTCTGAGAAGAAATTCCTCTTTCTATATGCATCAAATCTTAACTAGCTCACTTATTATTTAAAATATTAATTGTTGACAGTTCAAATTTTAATACCAATAAATGACCATGTTTTAAAAATCTTTCTTACACCTACTATTTTATAACTATCATCTATTTATTTTATACCTTTTATGGATTTAATTTATACATGAAAATATTTTGTTTTAATGCAATTTATTTTTAAATGGATAACTAACTACAGACCTGATTTGTTCTCCCTTAGGCACTATGAGTGTCATTGAAAAATACTTCATCTCAAATATAATAGTTATTTGGTGGCAGCTTTTCTTAGGACCCTAAGGCACTTTAAGACTCAGCCAGGCAAGACAGATAGAAAACTGAAATTTGTATTGTCCTCAGGAAAGCGGAGTGGGAGCACATGGGCCAAGATTAAATATTACAACTTCCATATGTAAAACATGTTTTATTTGTAAGATATGACATTTTTATATATTGATATTTAATAATCTATACAATTGTTTTGACTGTAAAATTACTTTGTACCCATAAAATTTTGATTTAATTTGTATTACCTTCTAATAAGTTAATCTTTGGCATCATATGTTCCCTTTTAGCCTTGCTTTTTATTTTAGTTCCTAGATATTGTTCAAATATAATTACATGTTTTCTAGTATTTAATTATATATAATCAAATGGATATAAGGAAATAGAATGTATATAATTTACCTCCAAAGCTTAAATGGAAGTTAGCATAATCTATAACTCTTCTATACTTTAATTTTCACTTCATATCATTATATTTTCTCCTTAGCTTAGACAGTCCCTTATTCTGTCTTGAGTAGGTTTGTCCACATACATCAATTTGGATTTGAGCAGGCATATCTGTAGTGTAAATTCTAGAAGTTTAAGTGACAAATTGGAAATGCCTTTGTAATTTTCATAGATATGAAAATATGTTCCCTTCATAGAGCTCACAACTTTGTACTCTCAGCAGCCTTGCTTTCTAACAGCCTTGTCATAAGAAAGTTTTATCAAGTGTTGCACTTTTGTAAATCTCAGTATACTTTTAATCAGTAGATTTTTATTATGAATGAGGTTGACCATATTTTTCAGATGTTTATGACACATTTTCTCAATTTTATGATTATATGGCCCTTCAATTATTTTTGCCTATTTTTTTTTACTGATTTATCAGTGCTTTTATTCTTGGTTTCTAAAATCCTTTTATAAAAGTTATGAGTTAAAGTTGAAAAATTAAAAATAATAAAGTAATATTTTTAAAGTTTCATTTTAATATAGTAAAAATTGTATAAAAATAAAAACAAGTGAAATATAGTTCTCTAATTAGCATGTTTTTCCATATAAATTATTTTTTATTTTTATGTAATCAAAATTCATTAATGTTTTTAATGATGTCTCAATATTGAGATGCAGAAAATCCTTCCCCAGAAATAATAAGAATTCCAATGCTCCATAAATCACATCCCTTCGATTTAGATATATTTTGTGTGGGTGTGAGTTGCTATTACAATGTATAAATTTAATTTACATTTTTTCATGACTTCTAACAAAGTTGAGTAACTTTTCATATTGACTGTTTGGATAGCTCTATGATGTGCATATTCTTTTTTTTTTTTTCTTTCATAATTGAGATTTTATTGGTTGTTTTGAAGATCAGCACAGACGTTATGAACAATTTGTACACAATTCTTAATGTACATACTGAAAACCTAAAAAGCCATGTAGTTGTTCCATGTAAAAGTTGGAGGCAAGTTTTCCTTAAGAGGATATCAAGTACCAATATCTTCAAATGTTGATAAACTGTTACATCTTTAAGTCCCACTAATTCACAATTTAATACCATACACACTACATACTCACATTTCCAATCTTTTACAGCACATAACAAAGTTATTAGAAAAACTGGACAACCACGACCAAGGATGTTGTAGAGTTCTGACAGGGAGAGCCAAGAACAGGAAAGTGGTTTTAAGAAACATGTCTACTAAAAAACATGGGAATAGGAGTAATTTAAAATGTTCAACACATATTAAATGCATGATTGTGATTCCAAATCACCATTTAGTATGTGCTATATTATAGGGTATAAAAACTCTCAGCCCCCAGTGGAATATTAAGTTGACACCCAAGATAGTCAAAGCCTCCCATAATTCAATATTCCACTATTTTCTGGTTGTACCAAAAAATAAACAACCAGCAAATGACTTCCCCTCTTAAAAAAAAGAATTTACACTTATAAAAATGGAATGAGGTGGGATTCCAATTGCCTTCTTAAAAATGTTTCTTCTAGAGCTACTAAAAACTTGCATTTACAAAATAGCTGATAAAAATATTCCTCTGGATTGTACAAGAAGGTTGAAACAGGGACCACTGATAAGACATGGTATATGGTATTAACCAGACTTGGCTTCTTTCTCTCCTGCTTCATCAGAGGCTGGACTCTCCTCATTTTTAGTTTCTCCATTTTCTGCAGGTAAATCTTCTTTAGTTTCTTGGTTAGCCACTTCAGCTTGTTTTCCCTTCGCTCCCCCCCTTTTTCCTTTGGGTTGCACTTTTTTGTCTGAAGGTTTATCCTTTCCCGCTGCCTTTTTTGGCTTCTCTTCCACTTTCACAGGAGCGGCTTTAGCAGATAGCCTCGCCGACCTCCTCTTGGGTTCCTCCTTCCCCGCGAATTCGGCCAAGCTGACCTTCCTCTTGGGCATCTTGGCGGTGCTGCCGGACGTGGTGTGCCAAGAGCCTTCTCGAAGCCTAGCTGCTGGCCGCTACCGCTCCTCCCGCTGCACGAACTCTGATGTGCATATTCAATCAATTATGACCATGTTTCTATTGATATGACTATCTTTTAAAAGTATTGACATTATTTTTATTATATATTGTGGATATGTGTTTATTGTTAGGCATTTATATACCAAATCTCTTATCAAACCCTTTGGGTAGTCTTTTCACTCTCTTAATAGTGTCTGTTGATGAACAGCAGTGATTAACCTCAAAATAATTCATTTTATTTTTTCTTCATACATCTGTGTATCTTTAAATATACAAAGTTGTCCAGAAAGCCTTCTATGCATTCTCCTAACACTTTTTTCTTTTTCTTTTTAATATTTTGACTAGCATCCATCTACAATTTAATTTTGTGTGTGTTTTGAATTGGGAGTCAATATTAATTTTTCCCATTTGAAATCAATTTGACTCAGTGCCATCCTGGAAAGACTACATCGAATCATCCGCATATACATATTTTATGTATGTATATATTATATATTCTGGACTCTAATCTGTTGTTCCATTGTTCAATTTGTCCATATAGCAACAATGCCACACTGTTTTAGTGACTTTAATAGAGGACTGAACATTTGATACACAGTGTCTACCAGCTTAGTTCTTCAAAATAATCTTGATTATTCTCAGACCTTTGCCTTTCTTTGAGAATAAGCTTCTCAAAAAAAATTTGCTGAAATCTTGATTGTGATAGGATTTAATGAATAAACAATTTACAGTAGAGAGTTGTGATCTTTAAAATATTGCATTTTCTAATCCATAAACATGGTTTAGTTCTCCATTTACTTAGGTATTCTTACATTTCTCTCAATAAAATTTTGTAGTTTTAATTGCAGATGTTTTACATATTTTTCTTATATTTCTTACTAGAAATTTTATTTTTTGATGCAACTGTAAATGGTATCACTTTTATCTAAATTTAATTTTAATATTTTTTAACAGTGATTATTTAGTGGTATATTATTCAATTTCAAAACAGTGGATAATTTTTAAAAAACTATTGTTTGTCTCTAATTTGTTGCTAAGATCGACTTTAGTCAGATAATGTACTCTGAAGTATTTTATACTTTGTTGAGTTATGCTTTATGGGCCTACATATGATCAATTTTTCATATAGCTTTTCATTATTGAGTACAGTGCTTGACTTGTGTCATTTGTCTTTTTTCCTTATTGTTGTCCAGAATCTCTTTATTTTTACTAATTTCTTCTCTGCTTACTCTGACATATTATTAATGGAATATTTTCTCACATTATTATTGTAGATGTGTCTATTTCACTTTCTCTTTTTTGCTCTGTCAATTTTCCTTGATACATTTTGAACTTGCATTATTAGGTCCACACAGCACTGCCATCGCTTCAGGTGCAGCACTGTGGAATGAAGAGCAATATGACCTGGGTGGTACTGTAAGGAATTGTTATAGAGAGGGGAATTTAGATTCAAGTGCTATCAGTTGACGCAGATAGACTTGGACTGCGGTTTCAGAGTAATGTACTTGGAGGTTTACAGCCTTCACCCATCTCCATGCACTTCTTCTCATCATGTAGAAGGTCTTAACATTTGAAAGGCAGAATATCTTTGACAGTAGATTGTGTGATTCTTTCATGAACACAACAGACATCCCCAACCTGACGTCTTGGTTTCACTAAGTTTGGATCCAGAAGTACTGTTTATCATTTGCAAAGACCAGGGTGAACTGCAGCATGTATATTATATTACATATATTGCTTTCTTCTTTTTACAATTGTGAATAATGCTGTTATGAGCATCAGTGTGCAAATATCTATTCAAGTCCCTGCTTTCAAACCTTTTGGATATATACCTAGTAGTGAGATGGCCAAGTCATATGGTATTTCTATACTTAGCTATCTGAGGAATAGCCAAACTCTCTTCCATAGTAGCTACTCCATTTTACATTGCCACCAGCAATGAATCTCCTCATCTTCTCCCACACTTGTTATTGTCTGTGTTTTTAATAGGAGTCATTCTAATGGGTTGGGAAATGGTATCTCATAGTGATTTGTATTTGAATTTCCCTGATGGCTAATGATGAATATCTTTTCCTGTGATTTCTGGCCATTGGTTTATCTTCTTTAGAGAGATGTCTATTCAAATCTTTTGCACATTTTTATTTATTTATTTTTTTATTGTGGGTAAAAATCAAATTTTTCACAATACATACCAATATTTGTAAAATGATATATAAATACAT
>JAQZBX010024661.1:0-30043 GCA_029593785.1 Cabassous unicinctus
CTTACTATGTGACTGTCTTAGTTTGCCAGGCTGCTAAGACAAATACCACACAATGGGTTGACTTAAACAACGTAATTCATTGGCCTATGGTTTTGAGGAAAGGAGAAGTCCAAAATCGAGGAGTCAGGGAGGCAATGTTTCCTCCCTGAAGACTGTGGTGCCTGGGACTGCCTGCTGACGATCCTTGATTTGGTATGGCTTTTCCTATCGCAGGGCGGTATCCTCTCTCTCCCTGGTTTCTGCCGACTTCCCGCTTCTGGCTCCTCCGCAATGGTTTTCTCTCTATAAGGCCTCTCATAATAGTTTTAAGACCCATCCTGAACACAGTTGATCACATCTTAACTAAAAATAACATCTTCAGCAGGTCCTGTTTACAATGGGTTCACATTCACTTCAATTATTATGCAAAGAATTATAATTTTAACATAAATAGCAAAGTTTTTTCTTCTGTGTTTTTTTTTCTTTTTGAACCTGGGATGAGTGAACCGTTAGAAGCAAACAGAATAGTCAAGGTCATATTTGGCTGCAGCAAGTGACCCATTAGCCTGGTTTGTGTGTTGTGGTATTAGTGTGTTTGTGTGTTTTATGACTGTGGTGCTTCCTGTTTGCCACTATCTCCTCTACTTTTATTGACTTCATTGTTCTAGGTCAAGTGCTGAGTCACTGAAGGCTTTGAAAAATCTGACACTTTATATACATAAAATGCACAGATCTTATGTGTCTAGTTTGATGAGTGTTGACAATTGATTACACCCCTGGAACAATACTCAGAATAAAATATAGAACATTTTTATCACCACAGAAATTTTTCTCATGTCTCTTTCAAATCAATCCTCCAACTGCACTTTCTGATTTATATCACCATAGGTTAGTTCTGCCTATTCCTAAATTTCATAAAATTGAAGTCAAGAGTATATCTTAAATCGTATACCCTTTTTTATCTGACTCCTTTCATTCAATATAGTCCTTAATGATCCATACTGCAGCATGCATCACCAGTACTCAGTATTTATTGCTGAGTAGTATTCCATTATATCCATAAAATAATTTGTTTATCCATTCTCATATTGGTGGACATTTCTGTTGCTCCCAGCTAGACTGATATAAATATTCTTAAGCAGATATTTTTGTGGTTTTCATTTTTATTGGGTAATGTGGATTTACTGGGTCATGTATGTTAAACTTCATAAGAACTGCCAAACTAAACAAACAAACAAGCAAACAAACAAAAAACAACCAATGCATGAGATTTCCAGTTGGTCCATATCCTGACCAATATTTAGTATTGTCATTCTTTTTAATTTTAGCCATTTCAGTGGATGTAAAATGCTATCCCATTGTAATTTCAACTTATGGGACCCAGAAATCTCTTTGCACTTTACAGCCCAGTTGTCTTGCCAGCTTTAAGAACTGTGGGAGATCTCATGCTGCCTTCTTGCCTGAATGTGGCATTTTGGGTTGGTGGAGAATTCTCTTTGCTTTCCATTCCTTCCCTTCCCTTGACTTTTGGCACTTCAAATTTCTCTCTCTCTCTGTCTCCCCCTCCCTCTCTCTCTCTCTTTCCCCTGCTTCCTTGTTTTCAGCTTTTCAAGGCATGAAGCAAACAAACAAACAAACAAACAGCTCTTCTGCCCTACCCCAGCCTTGAACAGCTGCTGCCTATAATTAGTGAAAGTCCAGAGTTCCCCACCGGAATTTCTCTCAGATCTCCTGCTTTGCCTACAGTTAGCTGCTGTTTCACACTCAGGGAATGCATGGTGTGCTTGGAAGGGTTTCCTCTCAGATATCCTGTTGTGTTCCCAACCGTCACTATCCACTGACACACACTTGGTAAAGTCCTGGTATGCTTCTGAGATATTTTCTCAGCTTTTCTGCCAGGTTCAAGCCTTCAGTAACCTTGTGTGCCTCGGGGGGGGGGAGGAGTGTCTCAGCTCTCATGTCTTGCTCCCAAATTTCCGCCTGTTACCCTATGCTCTCAGTGAAGGGTCATGGGAAATAATTGACAGGGACTCTGTGGTTGGGGCTTCTCAGGATTCTAAATTGTCATGCCCACCCACATAGGACCACTACTAGTTTAATACTTACCTGTTAAAGTTCAGATAGATTTTCCTTATCCCTGTATAGCTAATTCCTCTTCCTCCTTTTGCTCCACCAGGAATGACGGCAGCTATGGGTCTCTTCTGTTCTAGGAAACCCTCACCATTTTCTGGATTATAGTTCATTTTTGGCATCTTTGCATCCTCAGATACTGGTGCAGCTTGTTCTTATTGTTGGGGTAGGAAAAATCGTCCCTTAGAGCTTTCAACATCATGATTGGAAATAGAGGTCCCACTTGGTAAAGACTTAAGGAACCAGATTGATAGCAGGATATAGGGTAGGAAAGGCAAAGCACGCTATCCTAAGAGAGGACTGTATTCTTCTGTTCAGAAAACTTCAAAGTAGTTTAAAAATGGCAGTCCTTATGTTCTATACACTGTTCAAACATTATCTAGCTCTACTTTCCAAAGAATAAAGTATATGATTGGGTTGGTTTTAGTTTTACCACTTAAATGTTTCATGGATGCTATTCATTTTGCTCCAGATGAAGAATTTCTTAATTCACCATTTTATCACTAAAGTTTGTGCATTGAAAAGAACGTTCCACTAGGAATTAGAAATTCTGGGTTCTAAAATGACTATGCCTATAGCCATCTAACCCACCCCTTTCTAAGCTATAAAATGTGGGTAGTGATGTGAAAGGGGAACAAAGGTTGCAAAGACCTGGCATCTTCATCAGGTAGCTATCAATCCCGTATAGCACCATGATGCCCTCTTCTCTACCCACTTCTTTAGCTACACCAGGATGCCTAGAGGGGAGAGAAGCACAAGCATTTGCAGTCCATCTTCCACGCAATGACTTAAAAAGTCCTTTTTCTTTTTAAAAACCTTTTTATTTTGAAAGCATTTTAAACTTGCAAAAAGTTTACAAAGATAGTACAAAGGGTCCCCATAAACACTTTACCCAGTTTCATCAAATGTTAACACCTTACATATTCGTGGTAAATTATCAAAAACAGACAATTAACAACGATACAATACTATTATCTATAAACCTTATTCAAATTGTTACTCATCCCACAAATGTCCTTTTCCTGGTCCATAATCCTGCGGAGGATCACGCAGTGCTGGGGGCGAGTTGCTATATGGTACATTGTGGGAACACAGGTGCAGGCACAAGGAAACATTTCAGCAAATGACAGCTTTATTACTCACCTAGCACAAAGGGTCCCAAAGAGCAGAGGAAGAGATCCAACGTGGCTGGTCCTGGGGGGAGACCAACGGCTCAGGTCAGGGTCGGTGGTCTGCGGCTCTGCATGCCCTGTTCCACGTGGGACAGGAGGCACGCTGTACTGCTTGAAGGCAGGTTATTTATATACCCCAGGGGAGGGGACTTGACACTGAGCAAAAAGCTTATATCAAGCAACCTTTGTGCAGAGTTCCTGCCCTGAAGAGCAGTTGGGGCTGCTTGTTCCCGGTATTGGATTTAAAGTATGGTGGGGTCATTCCATTAGAGACCTGATATCTCTTCTAAGCTCTGAAAAGGAAACATATTGAAACATTTGCACAAAATCAAGCAATAGGGGAAAAACGCGGTGTAGGTAAAGGCTGGGAGATGGCCTCTGAGTGTGTCATTACTTCCCCAGCAACTGCTTGCAATTGTGACTATTCCTGCATCTCCTCCAATATTATGCAGTTCCTCAATCTCTGTCTTTCATGACGTGAACACTTTGGAAGAGCACTGGCCACTTCGTATTTTATAGAACACCCCTCAATTTGGGTCTCTTGATGCTCTTCAAAGTTAAATTAAGGTTATGCATTTTAGCAAATATCCACAGAAGTTATGCTGTGCCGGTCTCAGAGCATTACCTCAGGAGATACATGGTATCTGTGTATCTTATTACTGGTGGTATTTATTTTGATAATTTTGTTAAGGTGGTACATGACAGATCTCTCCACTGTAAAGTTACTAGCTTGCCCTTTGTAATTAGTACATATCATGTGAGAAAATACTCTGAGTCTATAGATATCCTATTTCTCCTCATATTTGTATCCACTAATTTTTAGCATCCATTGATGATCCTTGTCTGCAAAGTTATTACTGCAGTGTTTGCCAAATGGTGGTTTTCTATTTGCATCATTCCTTCCACATTCATTAATTGGAATGCTACTCTTAAATAAAAAAAAAAAAAGCTCTCCTTTCTCTCCAATTTATTTACATATTAAGAAAATTAAATCATGCAAATACTAGAAGAAGAAAATGGGTGTATCCCCTTCTTATCTCCATATTAGAAAAGTCTTTTTAGCTATTCTCAAAATCCAGAGACAATAAACAAAAATATTGATAAATTTGACTGCATAAAAATAACATTTTTTATTACCTAAAACATCACAAACAAATTGGAGAACATATTTACAATATAGATCAATGATAAAGGGCTAATATCCCTAATATGCATTTCTTAAAAATCTTCAAGATTGAAAGACAAAGGACCAAAAACCCAAAAGAAAAAATAGAAGAAAAAAAAAAAAACACAATTCACGAAGATGTAAAAGTGGCCCTTAAACATAATACTCAGTGTCTTTTTAACTAATCTCCCTTTTTCCAGTCCCATGACCCTAAAGGTTAAGGAGCCTTATCCTAGGAAACACTTCTCGACTCATAAACTGTACTAATTGACATTGCTGTTATGTCTTTGTAAAACTAACTTAATTAATTTTAATTAATTAAAATTGGGTAGTCCAATTTTGTGAAGGACATAAATACAAAATATAAATATAAACACACCAATACAAAAGCTCTCATCAATCAACTGTCTCTCTTTTCCTATTGCACACTGTCCATTCCCCCAAAACACACACATGCACACACATGCACATGCACACCGCCTCCCAGGATTCATTACCTTTTTACAAATGCTGAAATTTTCAGAAAATAATGCTAAGCGAATATCACCCAAATCAACACCATTTTGAGCGGTTCTATCTCACACCATTTCTTTTAAAAAATGTTTTTATAGAGCACATTGAGTATCTACACTAAAAGGATTTTTTATCTACACTAAAAGGATTTTTCATAATTTGTCCTGAGGCTTTATGTTTAATAACAATTGAAAAGAGGAGAAAGAGTTTTCAGCAAAACAAACCCTCTGAAATGATACCTAGAAACAATTGCTTCTCCAGGGTACCTCTGGCTTTTGGATATCTTGAATGCAGATATAACAATGTGGGAATTCTCCCTAATTTCAAAGTAAACATGATGCACTAAACTCTGAAGCAAACTTAGAATAGTCCAATTCCATTCAATGACTAAATTAAACAGCAACCTAAACCTAAGTTACTGGCAGACAATGAAGAAATTTCACGTAATATCTTTGTGACAGGTTTATCCAAATCCATTTGATATACACATTTCAATTTCACAAGAGTGTGTTTTGTGGAATTTTTTACTATGCTGAGATTTTCAAAATCAAAATAGACACATCAAATTCCTAAGTGCTCACAAGTAGACAATGCCTTTTGCATGTCCCCTTTTACTACTTGCTATTCCCCTGTAGTTCAGATATTTATGAGATGGAGGCATAGCTTAATTGACATTAGATTCTAAAGATAACATATAAAGTAAAAATAATGTAGTCAACATTATGCTTGAAATCCCTTATGAAAGTATTACCCTGAATATCAAATCCAGATCTCAAGAAGTCCAATGGAGCCAGTTTTTCCTTAAACACTGGGACATAATTCAGGTTTTTTGTGTGTTTTGTTTTGTTTTTACTTAAATTTTAACTGCAGCATTGTATTTAGCTTGCATTTAAGGTCCATTGTCTCAGTTTTATAGGTAGCTATGACAAACGCCACACAGTGTATTGGCTTAAACAATGGGAATATATTGGCTCACAGTTTTGAGGCTGGGAAAAGTCCAAAATCGAGGCATCAGCAAGGCAATGCTTTCTCCCCAAAGTCTGTGACAATCTGGCGCTGGCTATCTGTGATCCTGTAGCTTCCTTGGCTTGTATCCCTGACTAGGTCACGTGGTGGTGTCCTCTCCTTTCTCTTCTGGCTCCAGCTTCTTCCTGTGGCTTTTTCTATGTTTGAATTTCTTCTGCTTATAAAGGACTCCAGTAATCCAGATTAAGACTCAACCTCATTCGGTTGGGCCACACCTTAAATAAAAACAACATCTTCAAGAGATCTTACTTACAGTGGGCTCACACCTACAGGGATGTGGATTAAGAACACGTCTAAATTAGGGTACGTAATTCAGTTATAACAAAATAAATAAATAAAGTACTGAATCTTTAAACATTAAACTCATGTTCAGCATGAAATCTGTCATTCTTTCTGTGATAGGTGGACAGAAACTGAGATCAACCAGAAAAATAGCAGACTCGAGTTGACATAGATTGCCAGGGAGAATCTACTGAGCTATATAAAGATTGTTTTTCTGTTTATCTTTTGCTTTGTATCTCTTTCTGATTTTTGTCTCTCACTCCCTGTCCCTCTTTCTTTGTTCCTTTGCGTTAGTGTGTCTGTCTTTCTCTGTCTCTATCTCTCTAATGATTAAATAAATGTGCATGATGTAACTCTATCATTCACAGATTTTTCTCTCTCTTACATTTCATGCATTGGAGCCTCCCAAATGCAAAGCACTTATAGAAGGCACTACTAGTTAGAAATGCAGACACCTTCCTCAAGAAGTCTAGCAGAGAAGACAGATGTCTAAATCACTAATAACTTAAAAAAGAATAAAATATGTCTACAATAAAATTACAAGCCAAATGTTGTGGGAACCAATCAATACATTTCAATATGAGTACTAAGGAATGTTCCAAAGAAGTGGCAATTTTTAAACCTAAGCTCTACAGCCATACATTGCCCTACAGCCATACATTTTAAACCTAAGCTGTACAGCCATACATGTCTCAAAGTGCTGATATAGTTCTGTGCATGAGGTACTTACTTAATAAGAGCTTAGTGAATGCATTTTTCAGAAAAAGAAATTATTTTGGTCTAAGGGTGGCACATTATTTAGAGTATGTAAATATTGATCTTTCACAAACAAAATCAGTGTCTGACACAGCTGCTAGCAGATACGGTCAATTTGTAATGGTAATTGATCCCACTATATAATTGTCATGCTATGCGAAGATTGAGAGCCATTCTTCAGGGGAACACAATGTGACATGAAATGCTATAACATTTCAGAGTACAGCAACTTTAGTCCAAACACAGTAAGCATAATTCCCAAATTTAATGTCTCCCAGTCTCAGCCCTTCAGAAATCTTTACAGGATGTGTATATATCTGATCATTACTCCAGGAAATATTGCTTTCATATGATTAAAAAAAAAAAAAAAAGGTAAGAGGAGTAAAAGGAATAACTAAAGAGCTTTAAAAGCTTTTTAGTCAGGGAGCAGCCCACCTTCATTACAGAGACTTCTTGTCTTTAAACAAACATTTTTGTTAATACATGATCTAAGAAATATGTCCAGGCAGAGACTAATAAGCAGGGTAGAAAAAGAATCTCTGCTTTCAAAAGCTAAATGTTTTCCACAAAGTATATATTTTATCACTCCAGAGTGTCAAAATTTCCTCATTTGACCTTTCAAAATTTCAAAAACATGAAGGGACAAAGCTATCCCTAATAATCTACCATTCTCACCGCATCTGCTAAAACATCTTGGTATCTACCATTAGTGAGATGGATGATGGAAGGTGAAAATCAGTAGCTCATCTGAGAAGGGTTGTGCTCACTCCTCTGGTGATGGATGAAAGCTATTTCTTTGTTAGCAGCAAATCCTCCTTTATTGTCATGCAAGTCCTGCAGTGGGAACCAACCATATTTTTTTTCCAGTTTGCACACGTAAAGTGACAGACACATCCATTCCACCTGGGATAGATTGCTGCAGGAACTACTCTAAATCCCTAAAAGTTGTATTTCTATATGTACTGTGGAATCTCCCTCATGCCACCTCTGGCTAAGTTTAAAGACTGATTCTCCTTGAAAATCTAGAGAGCACTTTAAATCCCTAAACTGGGAAGCAGGAAACCTGGATTCTAGCTGTGTGAGTCTCTGGCCAATTATGTAATTTTGTAAAAGGAATCTGGTAACTCTAAAGATCTGTTTCCCTATCTCCCTGCTTTTAGGGCTTCAAAAAATAATTAAGTGCAATACCACATGTAAAGTTGTGAGAAATGAAACAACCATAAAAAGTCATTCAATTGTATGTTGAAATGAATCCTGTTTCAGTGTTTTTTTTAAAAAAGAAAGAGAACAGAATGTTTGAATCAATCGTGGAGAATTGTCATTTCGTAACTGACATGAAACTATTGAAATCTACAGCCTCAAGGGAGGGAATGGATACTGCTGAAGAATCAGATGATATGTCAACCAAGCTTTTGGAAAATATTAGAAATAAATTTAATATATTTATTTTTATCTCATACTTTAAAATTTTATTTTTAATATAATTTATAATGTGTGTAGTGTATTAAAACAGGTGTACATGTTCATCACTTAAAAATAAGTGCACATAGATTGGATAATGTTCTCAAAAGCTGCTTACCGAGAAAAGAATGTGATCAAAGATGTTTTGATAACCACCTGCCAGAGATATTGCAGAAGGAAGAGTAAACAAGGATGAGGAATAGGGCAGAAATAAAGCTAGCTTGACATAAAGGGCTCAGACTATGGAAGACTTTGAAAGTCAAGCCAGCCATCTACACTGTGTGGCTTTGCATGTTCATATGTTAAATATTTACATGCATTTCACTATCATGTTTATAGAAATCGGTGGTGCATGCAGTCATGTAGAATAATATATTGGGGAAAAAAGGAAGAATTTTATTTTCAGTCTGTGTAAGGTAACATAAAATAAGGAGACATAAAGTCACCAGTTTTGGAAGCTTAATTCCCACAAATAATAATCATGATAATCATAGACAATTTTTATTACATCTTTATTTAAGATGCTGTTCTAAATGCTTAATATGATTCACCTCATTTTTTCTTGGAGCAAACTTATGAAGTAGACAGGGATATAACTGATGAGGTTAAGTAAATTGCCCAAGGTCAAGAACTGGTAGGTAGCTGGGCCAGGATTCAAACCCAGAAAGTCCACTAAAGAGTCTGAATGCCTAATAACAATATAATTCTGCCCATCAAGAAATTGTTTGCTTCTTCCTTCCTGTGTAAAATAGTGAGAACTAGTCTTTGTAATCCTGCACTTCTGTCAAAGTATACAATTTTAAACCCAAAGAAACAGTGTGAAAAGCGATGAGCACTTCTCTGTCTAAAGATGAAAGGCAGATGTGGCAGCCTCGCCACATATTTCTGTCCATCATGTTTTATCTGTCCAGCTGCCCCTCTATCTTTTCCTCTCCAAACCACACTCAAATGAAAATTGGAGGAGTGAGAGGTCACAAGCAAAAGAAAATGAGAATAAATCCTGAAGCATGGAAACAGAGAAAATTACAGAGGAATAGAAGAATGTGAAGGAGGGAAAAAAGAATGAAGAACAAATATTGAATCACCATCGCCTTAATAATCAAAGCCTTTCCTCATGATATTTCTTAGAATTAGAATTACTCTCTATTGTTTACCTATAAAACAGTACTCATAACTGCATGCAAGTTGATTATAGAGCACATACTCCTGAAATACAAAGTGCTTTAATCTCCAAACACATGCTTTAGCCTTCAGTGCTTATGCTTATGCATTCTGCCCCATCTCTCTCATTTGCTGAGTTTCTACAAATGTTTCAAAACCAACCCAAGAATAACCTCTTCTAGCTGTTCTTCCTTAATTGGCCCATAATTAATCACTCTTCCCTTGTGCTACCTCTCTACCTCTTATCATGGAAATGTCTATTAATTCTGCATTTTGTAATTAATGGACTCACATATTTTTTCCTGAATTGGATTACCTACCTCCTTGAATAATCTTGTATTTTATTTATCTATTACCAGTGCCTTGTACAATGCTTGGCCTAAAGTAGGCACTTGGTATATATAAATTTTAATTGATGCCGTGCCAAGCATGATGTACACAGGGGATAGATACAAAAAACAAATGTGGCATAATTGCCATAATTTAGGAGACTGGAGTACAGAAAAGCAACTGAACAATGCAGAACTACAGTAAAGGAAAGCATAAGTAAGAGTGCCAGAAATTGGAACTCTGATCTCGATCTTAAATTCACTAGGCAGACAAGAGACAGGAAGAATTTCCAAGAGGAGGGGACATTTGGAAAGGAATCCCAAAATAACGTGAAGTCGGAGGAATACAAGAAGTTCAACATGGCCAGAGCAGTTGCAGCATATGCAGAGATATGGCTGAAGATGAGGTTGGAAAAGTGTGCAGAAACAGATCATGAAGGACCATCATCAAGGAGAATTTCCAAGAAGTCCAAACCTTTCTTGAAGCAGTATGCTGTCATTTCATGCAGTCCAAAGTCAGATCCACCTCATCAATACATTAATGAAAAATGGATATTTTACTGAAGATTGTCTTCTGAGATGGAGATGATTTATATCACTAGCTTATAAATAGTCTTAAAAAGTCATTCTAGGAAGTAACCACTTGATTTGTCAGCTACACCAGAGCACTTTAATAATGTGCCTGGGTCAGTATGCGTATACAGGCACTTACAGAGCCGGGAAGCCTACGATGTGTGGCCATCCCTTATCTTTAAACACTGCTATCGCCTTGTGCACCCATTGCCTCTCCTGCCCCCCAGTCTCCCTATGAATACTATGAATAATATGAAATACTCTCCCTAGGTCTTCCTTTCCATCACCCCTTCCTTCTATATCACCTTCCTTTTCCAGCCACCTTCTCCTCTTTGACCACCACCTGTCTCATTATTTTTTTATGTCTTTTTCTTAAGGATGAAGAATTCAGCCATCCAAAATTTTCTCCCATTTGTACCCTCACACTCAGCATCCCCTTCAGTGAAAAAAGAACCTTCCTTAGGATGTATTCTCCTTAGAAGTCAATGAAGATTGAAAAAAAGGTTTCCCTGTCACAAATGTTTTACTGGCATTTGTGCAAATGGAATGAAGAGAGAGAGCACATATGGAGATATACCACTGGAAATCAAACATGTGAACAACATTCGGCTTGAATCACAATTTATAAATTCTTCAAATAAAATCAAAATTGACAAGAATTTACTGATGATAATATTTATTGTTGGAAAGGGCATGGAGAACCCAGCACACAAACACTGCTAGTGGAAGTACAAATTAGTGCATATTTTCTGGAGGATGACTTGACAGTATTTCTTTTAAATCCTTAAAAAGGAATATATAAGTCAACCCAGGAATTCAACTTCTAAGAATGAAATAAATTAATTGGAGGAGTGCCAATTGTTGGTTATGATACTGTCTAGCATTGCAATGTTTATAACAGGGAGAAGGAAGAAACCACCTAAATAGTCACAATAGGGAATCGTTTTAATAATTTATGTCATATCCACACACGAGATGCAGCTATTTAAAATGATATTGTAGATCAACATTTCCCTAACACTTTTAACCATAAAACAATTTTATCAAAAAAACCTCCTATGCATAGCTGTAATATGTATAACAAACACATGCAGAGCTCCTGTATCAAATGGGTTGGAAGGCCCAGCAAATTAGCCTCTGCCTTTATGACCCACCATGGCTTCTGAGTCACGCCTGCAGAATACTCTTAGATAAATCTTTTTTTTTTTTACTTTATTTTGTACATTTAATAATGGAAAATATGAACAATTAAAAACTAAAAAGTAAACACAGATGAATAAATATATACATTTCTCAATTAAATGTACTGGATAAATCTTATTGCAGGCAAATATTATTTTAATTTTTAAAATAAAAATAAAGAAGTGGAATAGGGTACAGCTAACAGAAGTAAGTTCAAGAAAGAGACACAAATGCGACCGCCTTTTTCTATCACCACCAGCCAATAATAAAGCTTCCATCCTAGCTCTATGAGCTCAATCCAAACACTTTGTTTATTCAGCTGTATAGAATTTACCTGATTACATTATAGTTGTTGGGCATATGTGTCTCTCTTTTCAGGCTTGAGGTTACAAATAGAGAAACTTTTGAAACAGTGGCAGAGACAACTGTTGCTCTTAAGTTTTAGTGGCAATGAGTATTAGTCAGAATTCTTCAGAGAAACAGAACCGGCAGGATATATACATACATGTAAATATTAAGAAGTTTGTTATAGGAATTGGCTTACGCACTGCACGTATTTGCAATTCTGAATTCCTTAGGGCAGGCTGCAAGTTGGAAACTTGATGAAGGTGATGTTGAATTCTCAAGGAGCAGATGGCTAGCTGAAGAGAGACAGAAATTTTTCTTTCTGACTACTGAAATCATCATTTCTCACTTTAAAGCCTCCAAATGATTGCATGAGGAGACTCCTCTCACTGATGAAGGCAATCTCCTTTATTAATTGTAAATGCATTCAGTCATAGTGCATTCAACTGACTGTTGTGATTTAAATCTGTCTACAAAATACACTCACAGTAGCAATCAGGCCAACATTTGCTTAACCAAAAACTGGACACATAACCTAGCCAAGTGACACATGAAATTTACTGTCACATAAAGTATATCACAAATCAACCTAATTTCATCCATAAAGAGTATTGAGATATGTGCAGTACGCATTTATTATTAATTAGGAAATGTCCATTACAAACTCTATGTCTCAGAGAATATCATGTTTGTAAATAGAATTTGTTATTTTGAAAAGGTGCTTGTCATATATAAGGATACTTCCATTGGACTGGTAACAAGTTTGAGTGGAGAAACATCTCTGGAATGGACAGAATTCATTTGCACACATGTTCACAAATAAGAAATCACTCTGCCATTCATTGACAGCCAGTCACCTTGCAACCTTTAAGGCTGAGAAGCATTTGAAATTGCTTATTTGGGCAGTGAACAGTGAACAACAGATACCAGAGAAGATAAACACTGCTGTACTAAACTTTCTAAAAGATTTGAGATTTTTCCAGTGTATTATTTCATGGTTAAGTGAAGGGAAACATGCATATTCTGTCTATCTTCTGTTCTACACTGTGAAGATAAAGTTCCCATCCTAACTACAAATTAATGTTTTCTTAAAGGAGTGAACAAAAGTGTTCACTTAATATTCATGACCCATTTGGTAATGCATTGCAAAAATTAATAGCATGCATAACATTGCGTTTTTAATGAAAGGATTTGAACATTCTGTATAATGTGCAATGACTAAGTTTATTCTATATAATGAAAGTAATTCACCAAGTACAATATTATTAGCTGCTAGCTGCAAAGGGTACTCACAAATCCCCATGCTAGAGGAATTATGATTTGGGGATAAGCTATTTCAAACCTCAATAACTTTGTTCCCTTTGGGTTATGGTAGAATATGGTTTATTGATTTTCCTCAGAACATCAGTGTTTTTCAAAGAGGCAAAAGTTTCAAGTATTTTCATGGAATAATTTCAAAACTACCCTCAAACTATAAACAAAGATTATTTTTCCTAAATCGCTTAGTGAATGTGAAGTAATACATATTAAAATGAGGATCAAGTGCTCCATAACAACAAAAAAGAAATGAAATTATAGACAAAAATCATCATCTAAAGTAATACCTTTCCCTGGGAATCAGGGACATGCTTCTAATGCACGTGATATTTAGCACTTCCCTTTATAAGGCATGCACTTTTTAAGAAATATAAATATATCCATTTCAAGGAAGATTTAAAAATGAGATATACTTTATCTCAGTGTAACGTCTTTATAAAATAATAATTTTAATAATAACCTTATTAAGATAAGAAATAAACTACTACAAATTAATAGAAAATTTGTCAAAGATTTGTTAAGGGAACACAAGTGAATTATTTTTAAACTGCAAAGAAAATTAACTGTTACAATATTATTGAGTTCAGAGTCTAAAGAATTTCTTCAATTGATAGATAACATGGTTAATAACTCATCATATGTAAGGACTTTCATATATCTCAAAACTTATTCCTCTACAAACAGGGGCTAAATGGATGATAAGATTATTTATCATATCTTAAACTTTTTGGTATACTAGATAAAAATTGTTTTTCTAAAATGTGTAATCATTTAAGATTTCTTTGCTGATCAGGCTTTTCTTTAAAGATGATATAAACTTCACTCTCATCTCCAGCCAAATTATCATTAATTTCAGATTCTTGATATCCAATTTAATTTTATTGTATACTATTTACTTCCTTTATTTAAACAAATATTTATTTAGTACTCATAAGATGAAAATAATAATATTAATAAACTACATTTTACCAAGCGTCTACTTTGTTCTAGACAATATGCTAATTATTTCTAATCATTCCAGAAATCCTGCAAAGTAAGTAGTATGTTTCTTATTTTACAAATAAGAAACCTGGAACCATTTAAATATTTTCCCTAAGATTGCAAAGCTCAGATGTCATGATTTTAGCCCTTGTCTAGAGGTCTCTAACATTGTGCTCTTTTCAATACACTTCATCGCAAAATAGAAAGCTAAGGATTACAAGGATTGCAAATAACTAGAACATATCTGCTCTACCCTGAATAAATTTACAGTATACTTTTAGAGAAGATAAGATTCTCTTAATAGAAAATTTGCATGATAAATTTAAATTTATCATTTAAAAAATAAATGATAATTATAATGTTGCTAATATCCGTTTGTCATGTACTGTGCTAAGCACTTTACATGCATCATCCATTTTAGTCCTACAACTGTTCGGTGGAAAGTTTCTGCATAAACGTCACTTTCATGGAGAAGTATTCCTTAGTCCCCTAATCTACACCATGCCCCTGTGTCATATGCTTATCATAATGTCTTCTTTTGCTTCACAGAACTCCTCCCAGTTGTAGATTTTATGTTTATTTGAATGGTAAGATCCATAAGGATAATGAAACCAACTCTTCCCGTGCCCACTCCCTCTTCAAGGTGCTTGTAACATTAAAAAAATAAATCTTTGGGCAGAGAAAAAAGTGAAAATTAATATTTATCTTTGCTGAGTCACTCAAAATAACAGTTTCTATTCATGAAATCCATGGTGAAGCATCTAAAAATCCCTTTGTCTCATTTTTCTCTCTCCTTTTCATGCAATATACTTGCAGTACAGCTAACACCAGACTCTGTGTCTTCTCTCTCTCATATCTTTCTAAAGCTCTCTCAAGTTCTACTTTTGCTGCACCTTTCTTCCTCTTCCACCCTCTCTCACCTTCCAGATCTCCCAAATTCCAAATCTGGGCTCCTTTTGATTCATTGGCTCTATTGATTATTCTTGATCATTCTTATTCTTCTTAACAAAGTTTCAGGGTCAGAGGGGAAAAACATAGAATGAATAAAGGCTACTTAACAAAGGAATCTCAGACTCCTCTGTCATTTACATTAATGTGTATGTGTGTATGTATATATGGCATGTGTGTAAATACATAAACATGTAGATGAGATACAGATACAGTTATTGATATAAATATGGATATGCATATAAAGATAGAAATGCATATCACACAGGACTAGAGAACTTTCCTACTTGTGATAAAATTTGATTCTATTATGAACAGAATCACAGGTAAGCCAATAGATACATAAATGAGAGAGAGAGAGAATGCCTCAGGCTGAATAATTAGCATAATTGTGGGAAAGTGCAAGATTATGGAGAGTAGACTTTTTTTCAGACAATTTATTGAAGTATATCATTCATACACGAACATACATAAACTATAAGTGTTCAGTAAACATTGTGAGCTTACAAAACAAACATGCATAACATCACACAGAGCTCCCACACATCACCCCACCGCCAATACTTTGCATTGTTGTGAAACATTTGTTAATAAATTATGAAAGAGCACCATCAAAGTATTACTACTAACTATAGTCCATATCTTACTCCCCTGTATGTTTTTTTAAGGATTTATTTATTTATTTATTTACTTTTATCCATTTTTACCACCCCACCCCCCATTTTTGTTGTTTTTGTGTCCATTCGCTGGGCAACTCTCTGTGTCCATTTCCTGCCCTCTCTTCTCATCCTTCTGTCTACACTGGGATTCGCTCCTCGGAACCTCCAATGTGGAAGAGAAGTGTCCTACCGCCTGTGCCACCTTAGTTCCTGATTTTTTGGCACATCTCATCTTGGCTCTTCCTCGTGTCACTTTCCTGTTACGTCATCATCTTGCTGCATGGCTCACGGGGCCTGACGGTGCACCCACACATAAGGCCTGGTGGCCCATGCACCTTGTATATTTTTCTTTTTTTTATTTTTCCTGGGATGTCCTGGGGATAGAACCCAGTTCCCTCCATGTGGAAGATGGACACCCAACCACCCGAGCCACATCCGTCCCCCTGCTATATCTCTTAAGGTTGACCAAAGATACCCAAAGTTACAGTCTTTTCTCATACAGGATGGTCATATAATAAATCAGGCTTAGTTTATCACCAGCATTCTAAAACCAGACCTAGGGAGAAAAACTAGGTCTGGGGACACATGCATGGTTTCTAATATAGCGAATGTTTAGCCTACCCTGATTATCACAAAATCTGGACAGCGAGAATATTTGCAGAGATAGACTTTTTTGACAAGAATGGAGAGTTCATTGACCTCAGGGGGGAGGTAAGGCTAAAAAGGCAAGATACCATCAGATTGTGGAGGGCTTTGAGTGTCAAGTTAAAGAGTGTGAGTTGTTCCTATGGATAGTAATAAGGTTTTGGAGCACTGTCTTGATGAAAGCAGCACTGCATGAAGGTGAAGTGGGAGAGATTTTGCAGAATGAACTGGGGGAAAGGAAAGGAAGGGAAATGGTGGCTAGGGGATCTGTTGGAAGACTACCATAAGGACCTAAGAGTGAGGTAATGTGTACTTATTTTCAGTAGAGGCAGTAAGAATGGAAAGAAATGCATAGATAAAAATAATGATTATAAAGGAAAAAAAATTTAATAGATCTGTATATATTATTTTTGTCCTATTTTATTTTATTTTTTTCTTTTTGAAAAGATATTTAGATTACATAAATGTTACATAAAAAATATAGGGGATTTCCATATGCCCCACTCCCCACATTGCCCACATTTACCCACATTGACAACATCCTTCATTAGTGTGGTACATTCATTGCAATTGATGAACACATTTTGGAGCATTGCCACTAAGCATGGATTATAGTTTACATTGTAGTTTACACTCTCTCCCACACAATTCTGCAGGTTATGGCAAAATATATAATGGCCTGTATCTGTCGTTACTATGTCATTCAGAACATCCCGAAGATGCCCCCGTATTACATCTGTTTTCCCTCTCCCTGTCCTCAGAACCTCCAGTGGTCACTGCATCCACATCAATGATATAAGTTCTTCCATTGCTAGAATCATAATAAGCCTATAGTAGAATACCAGTAAGTGCACTCTAGTACATAGTTCATTCCCCAATCCTGAGGATTCTGGGATGGTGATGCCCACTCCATGTCTAATTGTCTTCAGTCCCATATGGCCGATGGATGGGACTCTCTTCCTTGCAGTTGTAGACTCTCTCAGTTCCTTGGTGTGGTGGTTGTCCATCATCATCCCCTATTTAGTTGTCCTATTTGAGGCCAATGAACTGGAGAGTAGGTGTTGCAACTCCATTAAGGCTCAGGGCCCAGCTGGCACATGGACAGCCCAAAGATTCAAGTGTCTTGGACGTACACCTACCAACTCCAGCACCAACTATAGGTTCAAATAGAAGGGACCAAAGAGCCATGTGTAGGGAAACCACAACTGAGTCCAATTCTGTCACACTGGGGAGCACAAACCCCAAAGTAGGGCCCACTGGCAAGGCACAAAACTCATGAACTATCTGCCCTGACCATAGTGCCTGGGTGTCTCCAGAGCCCTCAGGAGCCCCGCTATTTGGAGTAGTGTCTAATTTGGCAGTCGATGAGATCCTGCTGAAGGAAAAAAAATTAAAAGAACTTTTGGCTGATTGGCTAAAAGTGATGAGGAGAAGGAAAACATACATTTCTACGTTCTGGTTCCAGTTTTAAGTTCTGCTGAAAGGAAGAATGGTAGAAGTATACAGGGATTCCCTAAGATTTCAGTCTAGATTTCACTTTAGGAAATAAAATCATTCATTATTCTACTTATAAAATTGATTAAGTATAATTCAATATACTAATAATAACTCATTATAAATGTTCTGCTGTATAAATGCATTTTTATCAGTGCTAAGTTACTCACTAGCAGAATACATAGTAACTAACAGTACAAAAAAAAGAGGTAGGTTACTCCCACAATGAAGAAAGGAAGAAAGGAAGAAAAATAATCAAGAACCTGGCTTTTTTCTTCAATTTTACTTAGTAAGAAGAGAAAAAAAAATCACACTGATTGTTATTTATTAATCGTACTAGAGGTCTCAATTCAATTATTGGTCAAAGCCAAAAAAAATAGTATTACTGGGTACAATGTAATCATTACCTTTAATCCAAAAAAGAAGCCTTATTTGCCCTAGGAAGTGCTGTATTTTGAAAGAAACTCTTAAAATGCCAGCTAACCTAAACGTGTAGGCAGGACACGCTTCACAGAGATTCAGCTTATTTCAGCTCAACCTGAACTTAAATAGTGATATTTGTAAACAAATAAATATTATGTGCATAATTTTGATATACACCACTTAATACTGAAACCAAGGAAATCAAGGGGGCAAGGGAAAGAGAAAGGAGGATCAGTGATAAGAGGCGCCTGGTACCAAAGAGGTCTTGCTATGTACCGCCTGGCAACTGGAGTGGAAAGAGAACTAGTTTTGTCCCATTCACTCAACTCTGTTTTTGCTCAATCATCTGAAATAGAAATATGTTCTCTCTGATAATGGGCTGTACCATCCTACTTTCCAAATATTAAGATCTTAGCAAAGGTGTTGCATAAATCAGTGGACTCAGTCTTCTGAAAGAGAAACAAAATCTCTTTGAGACAAAATAAATTCCAAACCATTAAGGTCAGATTGGAACCTGATTGAAGATATTATCTTATTTAAGGAAAGAATGTATCAGTTACAAGGGAGATAAATGCCTACAATAGAAGAAATGAAAAATGTGAGTTAAAGAGGCATGTCTTGTATTGACTTCCCCAGGGCTGTTCTAAAAGAGCTCTCCAGTATGCCAGAGAACGATGTGTATATATGTGTGTGGGGGTAAGGGGACAAAGGGCATGTGTGTCTTTTACGAAGGTCGATCAATAATAAAACTAATAAAACAATCAGAACTTGGTACAATTAAGCATCCTCATTATACGTTATCCCTAGTTATAAATCTGTGGTCACTAAGAAAACTTTTAATAATCTAAAATCTTAAAGGAGAGAATATACTGTGGTGACTTTATCATGTGCCAATTTGACTAGGCTGAATTATATTTCCCAGAACTTCCTTCCCTGTATGTTTCCAATTAGTGTGGACCACAAAAGATATCCTCATGGGGAGGTAGAGGGCAGAAGTGAAGTAGCAGCCAATTTGTTGCTTGTAAATGTCATTTATCTCCTGCCTCATTTCGTTGACATGAGACAGCAGCCAGGCTTGCAACTGCTCCATCTTCCCTTGATGATTTTTCAGCATCACCGAATTCCGTGTTAGGTATATGTGTTTAGCTCCATGATGAAGGGTCCTCAGCTCCTGCAAGACACCTACGCCATCAGGGTCAGAAGCAACTAGAACATTCACTTCAGTCAGTCTTGGTGGACTCCAGCTTATGGGTTCCAGTTTCTTTTACTCTCTTCCAATTTACACTCGTCTTCTCTTCCCAACTTCTTGCCCTGTTGTCTTCAAGCTCCAGCATCAGATCAGATGAGAAGACAATGGGCACTACAAGACTACCTAACTAAATTCTACAGTTAAGGTAGAATTTGTACATCTGTGTGTGTGTGTCTGTGTATGTGTCTTAGTGGTTCGCTTCTCTGAATGAACCTTGACTGATGCATATCCTGTTCAAGTCAACTCATGTGAGTATCTATTGTAATAGTTCATTCACTCAACCAAGAGTTATTTAGCACCTACTACTTGTCAAGTACTCTTCTAAGCACTGCACACAGTGGGTTACAAGTAACAAGAAGGATATTCCTTCCCTCATGGAACTTACATACTACTGGGAAAGATGAAAATAAATAAACTAGCATATAAATAAACACACCTAAAACTTTTTAGATAATGTATTAGTTTCCTATTGCTACTTTAACAAATTACCACAAGTTAGTGGCTTAAAACAAAACCAATCTATTATCTTACAGTTCTGAAGGTCAGAAATCTAAAATGAGTCTTGGCTAAAATCAAGGGGTCCACAGGGCTGCATTCCTTCTAGAGCAGGAGTTCTTAACCTTTATATTTCCATGGACCCCTTACTAAGTCCACACTATACTGTGTATTATCTAATAAATATATCACACCCACACCAACACGTAAATAATGTTGTATTGAATTTTCATTTCAAGCTCATGGACCCTTGGTTAAGAACCCCTATTCTAGAGGTTCCACAGAAGAGTCTGTTTCCTTGTATTGTCCAGCTTCTAGAGGCTGCCTGCATTCTTTGACTCAGTGTCCTTTCCTCCATTTTCAAAGTATATCACTCCAAACTCTGCTTCTATCAGCACATCTCCTTTCTTTCACTCTGATACTCCTACTTTCTTCTTATGAAGTCCTTTGTGATTACCTTGAGTCCACCTGCATAATCCAGGATAATCTCCCCATCTCAAAATCCTTAACTTAATCACACCTGCAAAGTCCCTTTTGCCATGTGAGGAAGCATGCCCACAGACTCTGGGCAATTGGACACAGATATTTGAGGAGTCATTATTCAGCCTACCTCAGATAAATATTTGTTATGAAGAAAATAAAACAGGATAAGGGGACGAAACATAACTGCTCTTTGCTATGGGGTGATCAGTGACACTCTCTTTTAGATAACTGCATTTGAACAGAAACCTGAGTGATGAAAAGGAGAATAGTGCTTTAATCTAGACAGAGAGACCAAGAAGTGTTAAGGCACTGAGACACAAAAAGTTGGATATGGTCAAGGAAGAGGGCAGGCCACTTTGGACAGAGCAAACTGAGCAAGATGGATGTGTTGTAAGAGCAGACCTCAAAGAGATATTCTGAAGCCACATGCTGTAAGACCTTGTGCTGAATAGTCTGGATTTGATTATAAGTATAATGGAAAGCCACAGAGGTGGGAGACAGGAGGCTAGGCAGCGAAAGACATAATTTGATATACTTTGTAAAAAGATAACTCTAGCTAACTAGAAAATAGATGGCAGGAGGTATTAGAAGTTATTCTCTATTCTCTTTTCTTGTTTGATGTTCCTCTTTGTCTAATCTTTATTTGAAATTTTCACACTTGATTATTTATATTCTAGTGAATTCCATGGACCAGCAGCATTGATATCTCCTGGAAGCTTGTTAGAAATGCAGAATTCCAGATTAAATCCAAAACCGACTAAATTGAAATAAGTATTTAACATTCCCAGGTGATTCAGATGCACATTAAAGTTTGTGAAGCACAGATTTAAAAGACATTGCAGTAGCCCTGGAAATAAAAGATATTGGCTTCGCCCAGGTAGAGGTAATGGGAATTGTAAAAATTATTTTTGTGTGGTTTGTATTTTGAAAGTAGAGGCTGAGAAGTTTTGCTGTTGGATTGGTTGTGGGTGAGAATGGGAGGAAAAGAGAATCTACAAAGATAACAAATGAGTAATTAGAGTTGATGGTAATGTTATTTACTGAGCTGGAGAAGAATGAGAGAATAGGTTTTGTTTTTTAGACTTACTACATTTGAGATGCCTATTAGACTTTCAAGTAGCAATATAAGTCATTCAATTAGCCTCATTAACATCAGGACCACACATAAAATATGTGGGGCCTTGGGCAAATATTTTATTTCAAGTGACTCATGACAGTTAACAATGAGCAATAAGTCTATTAGCACTTGTCAAGAAAAATGTCAAGTAAGCAGAAAGTTTCCCAGTTCTCTTTACCGTATAAGGATTCAGTGCTATCAGAATCCAGGACAACCTGCTGGCTCAATTTAGGTGTATTTGGATGTTTCCATATCCCATAAAACATGTGCCATACAAGTAAGGAAATGTTCGTTTGGTTGTGTGGGTCATTCATCATATTTTTTGCTTTATTCTGCATATTTTGGGTCAGGAGGTGGTAGCAATTAGCATGAAGCTGAGTTTGGGACTGGGGATACAAATTTAAAAGCATGAGTATATAAATAATATTTAAAGTCATGGGAGACTAGAGGTCATCACTCTGTGAAAGAGATGAAAGAAGCAGGGAATGAACTCAGAGGAAAGACAGCCATAAAAGGAATCTAAGACAAAAGGAACATGAGGTCAGTTGGCAGTCCAGAAGGTGAGGGAAGAACCTATTCCAGGGAGGAGGAAGTGGTCAACCGTTTCAAATGCTGCTGAGAGGTTTGGTAAAATGTGGACAAAGAATTTGCCACTGGATTTGGCAATATGGAGGTTGCTTGTTACCTTGACAAGAGGAAACGAACGACCTACCTGGTCTCTAGAAAAGGCTTTATTGCTGTGACATGCTTGTCCCATGCAAAAATGAAGTAGGTTCTGAAAGTGAGCCAATGAGCCAAAGTTACACAAACATGGGTGACTTTTGTCTCACGGCTTTTGAATCTTAAAGTTCAGTAGGCATCATGAGTCACAGGAACAGTACAAACAAATGTATTGCCCACCATTATGCTAACTGGCTGACTGTTTAGCCAGCTCCAAATCTGTGAGTAGCTGTTAGCAAACAAGAGTTGTTTAGGGAAGGAGTTTTATCAGAACTGCTGTATAGTTCAGACAAACTATTTATTGAAATAAGTGATGACTTTTTTCCTCCAAATACAATTTGAAAATGAGAATTTAAAAAATAGAGAGAGATTCTTCTCTTTGAGAGAAGACATGTCACTCACAATGCTAAATTGTTTTACTTCTTTACCATTCTATCTGGCTTTGGTGGAGTGAAGAAGAAGAGATCCTGTTTGGAGTGTGTTGAAGAGAAAATGGGAAGTCTGGAAGTGGGGACAGCATATATATATATATATATAGACACACACATCTGAGGAGTTTGGCTATGAAAGGGAGCAGAGAAATGGGGTCATAGCTGGAGGGAAAGATGACATGAAAGGAGGGCTGTTGTTACGATGAGCGATATGCAGTGTGGTTGTGTGATGATGGAAACAACTTCACAGTTAGGTAAACTTGTTGATGGAGAAAAAGCAAAACAGTTGCAGAAGTCAAGTACTTAAGTCGATGAGAAGGACTAGATACAGTGGAAAATATGAAGGTTTTAGCCTTGGATAAGAGCAAAGACAGCTCAAATTCAAAATCATATTTCCCATTAACTCATTAACAGAATTGACATTCTGTTTCTGTACCTTGGCCTCTTGTGAGTTTTTCTTTTCTTTTCCTTCTTTATTTTTTAACAAAAAACAGCATCCGAGAGTCTGAGTACTTCAAAACACTGACAAGACTGGGTTTCTAAGCCTTTAAGACTGACAGCATCATAGTGAACTGTGGCAAATCCACTGAGGTAAAGACCATCTTGGTGGGAAAGCAGGGAGCAAGGGATTGTCAGGGAGGCCAGTCAACTTTGCCCTTCCTGTGAGCTTTCTTTCAAAATTCTTAAGAGTGGCTTAACAATTAATTGCCCTTTATATCTCTATTCATACACACATTTTGAAAAATAAATATAACTTTAGGAAATATTAATTATACACCATTTTTAATCGATATACTGAATTAACTAGGATGTTTTCTTTACGCATGCTTGCTGGGTAGGAATTCAGTAAGTGTCTGGGCTAGCCAATTAAAACTGGATGATAGGGCACATAGGAAGAAAATGGCTTCCATGGTTCTATAAAACTGCATAAAAGATAGTTTGCTTCTTAGAGTGTTGTGAGAGATCATAAATAAAACTTTTATTTGGTATTCCATTTTATTACTGATTTCTGTGCTTAATTGGTAGTTGTTATACAGTTTTCAAAAAGGAATTAATAGATCTAGGCTAGAATGTATTAAGGAATTACAAATCAAGGTTCTGTTTTAGAGTGAAATTGGAAAAAATTTCTGAGTGATATTGATGCTGTTGGTTATGCAAATCAGAAAAGCACTAGAAGCGAAAGTTATATCATTTCCGTGATGGATAGAAATGGGCTTAGGGTTGACAGGCAATCTAAAAATTACTATTACCTCTCATTATATCCTTCTGAGCCTTTCCGTTTGTGCAGAATGGGATTTTAAACATCTTGATCAAACAACAGGAATCTGCCTCATCGCCTGACACTGATGATCATCTAGCAGGGCAATATTGTTGCTCTAACTGGCATCCTGATGCTGTTACGAAACTGCATGAGGCATTACTCAGGAAGTGGGTTGTGATTGGAAATCTCCAGCAGTATTTTAAAGCTAAGCATCATTTCACCACTCAAGAAATGATCAAAGGCTTCACACAGATATGTGTCTATGAGGGTTGGTGTATGGTATAAGACTCCCTCTAATATTCCAATCTGCAGGTGGAACTTTAGATATCTTCAGCCATCTTATATTCATAGAACTATAGGTCCTTAGAAATCATCCCATTTCAGAAAGTTTAAATAATGAAACAGAAGCCCACAGTTGAAATGCAATATTCCCACCATCACAAAGCAAATGCAAACTATTAAAATCAGTTGTCATACCATTGTTCTATCTTTTAATTTTAGGACTAAAATATGATATAGGTGTTTCTTTGACCTACAGATTCAAACTCCTATAACATTTTTAAGTAATTTTTAGATCACTTATTTAAAATATTTCAGGCCATCTTAGAATAAAGTCATACCAAACACAAATGATATCTGGGGAAAGCAGGGATCACACCATTTTTCTCAGCCTCTCTCATCTTCAGTTTTCTCACCGGTAAAATGTAGAAAACTATGTATACTTTCTAGGCTGGTTAAAAGGATTAATTGGATTATAGTTGCAAAATGCTTAGCTCGGGGGGTCTGGCACACAATGAACAATCAATAAATGATTGTGATTATCATCATTGTCATTGTCGTCAATCTCATCATGGAAAAACCAAAAGAAATAAGTTGTATCATATAGACTCAAATGCCTGAAAGAACTTTTAAAAGACATCTAATTCATCTCTCTTGTTTTATATACTAGGGTTAAAATTTGACTTATCCACCCTTACTCTTGTCTCAAAGATTCTAAGGACTAAAGCAACACTTCTTGATGGATTCTTATGATTGTGTAAATAATGTCATTTAATTGTTATGCTATTATCATTTGTGGTCATGGTTATGTTTAGTTGTTTTCCCCATAAGAAATTTCTGCATTTCTAAGCCACAACAGCTGACAGCTTCTGGGGGCAGTATCTTAATTAAGGATCATTGTGCAGAAATACTTTCTCTGACTAATATCAGGGAGAGAGGCTGTTAGGAGGCAGGCAGAAATGTATTAGAGTTGTCCAGAGAGCATAGGGCTTTTGCAAGCTTAAGGGGTCTCCTTTTTGCCTAAGAAATCTGTCTGATTAGACAGAAAACTGTCACAGGAGCATAAAAGTCATTTTTAGCACCCTGTAAGACAGTCTCATTTTTTTTAGTTAGAGCAGTGAAATGAGAGCGACATCTCTCCAGTTGCAACTGCCAATTATTTAAGAAAATACAGAACTCAAGAAAGTCAGGACCAAGTCTCAAGCAGGAATTGATAAAGTTGCGTCCAGAAGTAAATGCAGCTTACAGTTGGCTTTATGGTCCTTCAGTAACACTGGGCTAGGAAACTGCCAGAAGAAAGTAAACTGCAACTCAAATTAATTGGAAGCATATGCCTCAACATGGGTAAGGCAATTCTATTTAGAATTAGCTGTTGTCAGGGACTGAGGAGAAGAAAATCACTACGTCTCATCCAGATTAAACCTGGTCAACCTAATAAATGAAAGGCAGTGGCTTTAAAGTATAAAGAATTAAACTTAGAAGAAATGTCCTAAGCATGGATCAGAAAGAAAAAAAATAACTGAAAAAAATAAGACTCTAAAAGGAATCCATATTTCTAGGACCATTCCTAATTAAACTGTAATAGAGGAAAAGAAGAAGTATTTGAAGCACCCTATTGGATTTAGGTTGTGTATTTACATTTGAAATCTGGTCTAATTACGTTAATTAGACCAGATTAACCTAATCTTATTAATAATGAAAATCTTATTAATAAGTATTTTATTCACTGATGATTTAACAAGTATGTATGAAATGCCCAGTGCAGGCCAGGCACCAGGGTTACGGTATGGGGGGGTGGGGGGCAGGACACACACTCCCCTAGGAAGCTTAAAATCTAGTGAGGGAAATGGATATTAAACAAAGCATACAACTTGTGCTATAAAGAACATGATAAAAGATTATGAAAAGAAAAAATAGCTTACACTGGAGAAGCAGTAAATTCATGGTCAAATCTGAAAGACTAGTAAAAATTAGGTATAGGAAGAGTGGGAACATAAATATTTCAAAGCAAAGGCCTAAAGGTGGAAGAGAAGTTAGAGTAGTGAAGAACTGAAAGAAAGCCAATGTGGCTAGCATTGAGAGCATCAAAGTAAGAGACAAAAAAAAAAAGATATAGCTGAGATAGAGATAGAGACTAGATCACACGGGCCATTTAAAGAATCTTTCATTTATCCTAAGTGCAATGAGAGGGCCATTGAATGGTTTTAAGCAGAGGGAGCATCATTAAATGTACATTTCTGGAAGAATAACTTGGGATCATTCTGAATACAGCATAACACATATATAAGATTGCATAGGCAGACCAATCAGTAGGGTACTGCTGTGGTCTAAGGCAGACTGGGTGGTGGCTTAGACTAGACAAGAGATGGGGAAGGAGATGGATACATTCAAGACCTATTCTGGAAGCAGCATCAGCCTGGTGATAGATTAAACATAAGCAAGGGTCTAATAGTGAGATGTCAAGAATATCTCCTGGTTTCTGGTTGGAATTATGAAGTAGAGGATGGCAGTATTTACTGAGATAAAAAACACAATGGAAGTTACAGAGTTGGAGGAGAGTGAGAAGGAAAGAGAGCAAAAGTTCATTAGTGGCATGTTTCACGTCGACTAACAAAGGAAAATAGGGAAAAACCAATTCCCAAGGGAGTGCTAAATTAGAGGCAATAGCATGGAAACAACAATTTGAGCATGTCTTAATAGGTTCACGGTGGTCATCGTGTGGAATGCCACAGAATATTCAAGTTATAGAAGGGCTTTTTAGGGCCCACCAAAGTAGAAGTATCATTAAAAATCTTGGCAAAAGCTAAAGGAATTAAAGGGTCAGAAGTCAAAGAAGAATGGATATAACAGTCAACAGGAAAGTTTGAGCAAAAGTTTTAGATTGAACACAGGGGTTTACCTGCCCCTCCTGTCTCCAAATCCTTGGAATGACAGAAAATTATACTTTTTAAAGGAGTACATACATAAAAGCATAAAAGGCTGTTGGCAGCATACAAGTTATTTTGAGACATTTCTAGAAGATGGAAAATAGAATCAGACTGGTACAGAACAACAATAAAAATGCAAACCATAGCCCAAAATACATGTAGTAAAAATATAAAAACAAGCACTTAACACTGTTTAACACACCACATAATTTATACTTAAATATAATCAGTGCTCTAGGAGGGCAAGTTTTTTTTTTGTTTGTTTGGTTTTTGTTTTTGTTTATTGAGGTACCAGGGGTTGGGGATTGAACCCGGGACCTCGTATGTGGGAAGCCTGTGGTCAACCACTGAACAACATCTGCTTCCCCGAGTTAGTTTTTTTCATTTGATTTGCTTGTTGTTTGTTTTTATTTTTTCAGAAGACACCAAGAACTGAACCCAGAACCTTCCATGTGGGAGGCAGGTGCTCAACTCCTTGAGCCACATCCACTCCCAAAGGTTTTTTACTGTTTTGCTATTGCTGTAATCCCAAGACTAGATTAGTGCCTGAGTGACAGCACCCAGTAAATATATTTTTTTAAACAATGTATAAGAAATCTGTCTAAAACTATACTCTTTTGGCTGTGATCCATAGGTTTTGATATGTGGTGCTCTCATCTCTAATTTCTGCTTTTTTTATTTCAGTTTTTACTTTTATAGCCTCTTTAACAAAGGAGCTATAGACTTCTGTTGTCTATTCCTTCATCACTAAAATCTTCTCTTAACTTCACCCTTCCATATCCATCAGTCACAGCTCATACTTTAGAACAGGGGTTCTTAACCAGGGGTCCATGGGCCCCCAAGAAGTCCATGGAAAGATTTCAGGGGATCTGTGAGCTTGAGTTGAAAATTCAAAAGAAACATTATTCTTGTGGTGACATGGTGGGGGTGTGCTATATTTATTAAATACTACATAGTATAGTGTGGACTTAGTAAGGGGTCCATGGTTTTCACCTAACTGGCAAAAGGGTCCATGGAATAAAAAATGGTTAAGAATCCCTGCTTTAGAATTTAGAAATATTCTTAGGTCTCCCTTCTCTGGCCCACACCTAATATTTTTTTTCAGACCTCCATCACTTTTTTCCATGGACTATTATCACAGTCTACCTTGATTATCTGTCTCCAGTGTTGTGCCTATGCAAACAATTGTCCACACTAGACTCAACTTCCCTAAAATTCAAATTTAATTTTGTTATTCTCACACTTAAAATTCTTTATTGGTACCCCATGACCATAAGATAGTAAATATCCAGACTTTTCAGCATATATTTATATAAAACCCTCCTCATTCTGACCTAAATCTACCTACAGTATAATCTCCCTCTACTCCCCATTCCTTATAAAATATTTGTAGTCTCTTCATGAGCCATGACATTGCACATCTCTGAGCCACTGCTTGGAATGTCTTTCCTATACTCATCCCCATGCCCAGTTGCTGAACTACTACTTCCCCTGTACATTACTGTGTCTTTAATGACAGTACTATAGCACTTAACTCATTGCACTGTAATTGCTCATTCCCAGTTGTTGCTCATGCTGGACAACTAGCTACTTAAAGGCATGGAGCCACCTTATTCATCCCTGTGTTTCTTATGTTACAGTCAAATGTTTATTGAATTACTAACTAAAAAAATTAACACATACCAAAAAATAGGCATTTATGCCTACAAAATTTACCATTTCAGTCTACAATACCAAGAATAATGCCCTGAAACTCTGCTCTACAGAAAACGTTTAGTATAATTACATGGGAAGTTACTTGGGATTATCCATCAGCTAGATACATTTTTAGCAGGAAGTAAATTCTCTCCAAAGAGATTGCAAACCACTCTCACAGTCATCCTCTGCAATCTGTCCTGAAAAAAAATAGCAAGAATGTATTTGGGTAAGAATTCAAAGGCAAGAACGGTCATTTAAATTAGAGTAGAAATTCCAGGAAATATATAAGAATCATCAGGGGAGGAGAATAATTGGAAAAAGTATATTCAGTGTTACATTTTTCCATTGTGAAAATTATGCATGCTTACGCATATACATATATGATTGGTATTGTATATTGTATTGTACATATATCATATTGCATTATATACTTATTATATATATGTATATGTGGATATATATCTTTTGTTTTGTAATACAAGCCACAAAAAGCAAATCACAGAAAAGCCTTTTTTGGCTAAAGGGAACAGCAGCATGTCCCCCTAGGGGAGTGAATATGAATCTCCAGTGACTGATGTTTATCAAAAGGGGGAATGCATTGAAGAAGATTAAGAAACTCCAAGTAAGAAAGAGCCTTAGGACCAAGCAAATAGTCAAAAATAAGTTTGGGGTTTAACAAGAAATAGAGGTAGCTAAAATTATGAAAGTGTATTGAAGGGAAGTAGAGTCATCCAAAGAAATAAATTTTAGAGGACTCTATTGTCAAAGATGGTGCCAGGTTACGAGTATAAGCAGACTGGAAACTTTTTCTGATTATTACTAAGTCTCTGAAGCAAGAATGT